>SNQJ01S0025461.1:143481-157978 GCA_010110895.2 Picea sitchensis
AATGGTGAAGAAATCCAAAGCTCATGCACTCAAGAGGTGATGTGAATGGCTAAATGAGATTATGCTTGTATGCGCTAATGAGGAAAGGGGTTCCTCCAAGAGAATGTAGGCAGCATAACAATACAAATGAATTCTTAGAAATATAGTTCACCCATGGCCTCTTTTTATAGCAAAGCTTTGAGTCATTATTCAACCAGTCTTTAGTGTGAACAAGGGGCTCTTTAGGGAACCCTTAGGTCTTCAACCAGCCCCCCACTCAGATTCAGCTCGGATTAGGTGTCAAATCAACTTGGGAGATGAACCAGAAGTGGGTGGAAGGCCGACCAAAATCATAAATGTTCCCTTCTGAGGTATGCACAGCTTTTTGCATCCATAGTCGTGCATCGGGCGCATGTGATATTTTTCGACGTTTTCAACTAGCGCATGTGCGCACGCTTCCTTTGTATTTTTAGCACAGGTTGATTTTATAACCAGTTGTATAGTTTTGTGCCCTTTGGAAATGCATTTTTTGGGCCATGGATGAACTAATGGGTGTTTGGAGATGTTGGATTCCTGTAACCATTTGCGAATGAAATTCCAGTGATAACAGATGCCCCCCTGATGTGTGAGTTTAGGAGCATACGTATAGCCAAAATACATCAATGTTTCTTCTACTGAGAGTATCTTTGTAAGAAAGAGTGTTGAGGGGATTTGCAAGAGATACCCATTGGAGGGAGAGGGGAACTTGTAGGACCCAAAGCTGTCGCAAGGTGTGGAAAAATAAAACTGTGTACAAACGAGGCGGGCATGCCTTATGCTCGTGTCATGTAACTCAAAATGTGTTAGACATTAACTGAAGTTGTATGTTGATGTAGATAACTGCAGTGCCCTATGAGGTGGTTTGATAATGGAAAAGGACAATTATGATGGTGAACAAACTCTGAAAAGAGGCGACGACATATGTAAGAAGTGTCGATGATACATAGGCATTGATAGCCTATCAAATTTTAGAGGTATTCGGCGAAGATAAAACAATTGCAAATAGTCACAAAGTAATACCCACCATAGCATGAGATGGTGTTGAAGTCGAATGTTATGGGGGTCAATGACAACAGAGAGTAATGATGGTTCTCTCTGTGTCATCCGAGACTCCTCATTATAAAGGTAATGAGAATCAAGATATTGTCGCCCTTCTGGAAACTGTGTTGATGTCAACAGAAAGGGAGACGCGACTCCAAGAAGCAAAGGGCTTCATGAAATCCACTGGATCAGATCAGGAACTGAGGGGGGACATGGACGAATTCAAGATGCGGGGAGACTCAATACTGCCCTTGGTTGGGGATATATGTGAAGGATGAGTGGCAGCAACCGTGAAACTAGATCTAGTGTCAGAGGGACAACTAGACGTGGGTTAAAGTGTGCTAGAGGCGTGACAAAGTGGACAAACTCAGAGATCGGGGGTACATGGACTGTGGTATCCTCGGGGTTTTATGGACGATGTCAATAAGAGTATAAGCTAAGGAATGCTCCAACCAAGGGTGACATGGGTTTCTTCGCCGAAAAAAGAAGGTCGCCAAAGATGACGACAAAAAAATATTTAAATGTTGGAAACAAAGGATTTGTACGATTACCAAATGAATAAAGAATAAGTTGGGAGAAGTGTGCAGATACAGAAACAAGTGCCCCAGTGTAAGATGGTTTAGCCGACGAGGGCTCAAGTAGCTTGGAAAATAGGTGGAGGGTGGGGGGGCCATAGGTGGGTTTTTGTATTAGGTAAATGAATGGAGAACAATATGTAAATGGGAAAACTGATGGTGGATGAGATGGAGAGTTAATGATAATGTGAAGGTGCAGTCAAATGTGAACCATAATGAGATTACCTGGGAGTACATTGTGGGGAAGCTAGCAAAATGAAGAGAAGGAGCATGTAGTTGATTCTCTGGAATGTAAAGACTATTAGGACTCCCAGCCCTAGGGGGTGAAAAAAACATGAGTGTCAAAGTGCCAGAGGGGAATACGATGGGGACAACTCATGTAGGAGAGAGTGCTACCAGTTGACAGTACTGAAATGTAGCAGAGGTGTGAGTACTGCAAAGCCAGATGGGGGGACCCTAGAGGCAAATATCGGAGGGTGTGACTAGGAGATGCAATTGATATTCAGAGGGAATTATTACATGCCAGTATCGATCATATACCTAAAAGGGTCGTGCTAGTGGGTGATGACCAAGTACCTACACACAAAAAAAAAATACTCGCCGTGAACAATATCTAAAAGTAAAGAACATATAACAGTTATTTGAGAATTTTGAACATGAGCATGCGTACCTGGGCGTGATGTGAACAAAATTATCCCCGGGGGTTGAGGATGGATGGTGGCCTGGGGAATGTGACTTTGTAGGCAGTGGGATCCTGATCCCATGGCTGAAGATGGATTGGAAAATGGATGCTCAGAGCTCCCAAAATTGATCCTAGAAGTTTGGCAAAGGGACTATATATAGTTGTAGGGCCCACAATGCCACCTCATTTGTACCTATTGTCATAGCGAGTGGATGAGAGGTTTCAGAGGAGATTTGGATATTCTGGGAGATCGAGCCAGTCGATTCAGGATTAGCAAGTGCCAGGTTAGTTGTCATATCCTCCTGCATAGTAATTAGGATTTCTTTTTTGGGCAGGGTTGTATAGATAGCCGTACAGGGGGATTTTGTGAGGGTGGGCCCCCCAGTGCGCGGGCGATAGAATGATTCACGTTCATGAGTGCATGGTTGTAATTGGGACATCCATGCATGAGGGCACCCGAATGGAGAAAACATGCGTGCATTGGATGCGCACCTGTTCAAAGAACAGATGTGCATGCATCCACAGTTGTGTTCCTGACAGTTGCACATGTGTGAGTAAATGTGTAGCGAACAGGCGTGCTAGGATGCGCTTCTATGTGTGTGAAAGGGGTGCATGTGTGTGCCCCTATATCACCAAAATTTGTGCATGCCTACGCTACTGTGGGCTGAACAGGCATGCATATGTGTGCGCCTGTGGGGAAAACAGCCACACCCTTGAGGCAAAGCTGAAGGGTGTAAAAACTTATCTTTTTTTGGAGATTTTGGTGTTTTTATGGATTGTAATGTATGATCAGGTGTTGTTTATGTGGATGCAGGTGATCAGTTGAGGATGTCAGTCCACTGGAGGGAGAGAGACTAGGCGTGTCTGAGAGAGACAGTTAGAGATGAGGATCCCGGTGTGCAAGGGACTTTGGTAGCCTGTGGGCTACTAAAGTTCTTTGACTGTTCATTGTTACAAGCGCAGGAGTATCTGCTGCAGTTCATGATCTCGATGTGGAGAACTGATCGACAATGTTTCATTGTACGGGGAGAGAAGATCACATTATTTATGATAGAGGATGTATATTCTTTGACTAGGCTCCCTTTTTGGGGAAGTCCTCTACCTGCTAAGCCTGTGTTGTCAGGGCATGGATAGTTGGCAGACCTGGCACAGACATACTATACTGGGGAGGAATTTATGTCCAGCTCAATGGTGAGGACCTGGCTTGCGAGCCCATTTTGTATATGGTGTTGTGACACCGATTTTGTACTTATAGGGGTGAGGTGGTTCACCTACCTACGGATATTGTACATGTTGTACTATTTTTTGTAAACATTGATGACACATTGATTGATATATATATATATATATATATATATATATGGATATACATTTTTGGATCCTTGTGATGTTCACATGTGTTGATGTTTTTGTGATGTTGTTTGTGATGTCTAATTTATATGATGTGATAGACTTTTGATAGGTTATGTATGTGTAATGGTAACTTGATGTGATAAATTCCAATCTAACACTAGGTTATCCATATTATCTGCTATTTGATTGCTTTGTCTTGGGATATGTGTGAATTTGATTGAATCAAAATGTCGAGATAAAAGTCTAACTTGGAGGTATTTGAGGAAGAGGCAAGGATCGCGGACACGGTACACATTATTGAGTTGGAGGACAACGAGTTGGGAATCTAGTAAGACGCTAAGGTGACAAATATGGCGGTGACTAGCCTTGGCAAGGAGGCCAATGATGGATGTGTATTATGCTTGGTTGTTGGTTGCTGAGCCCATACATATGCCGTTGTAGTGAAGCAGTTCATGTGAGGGGGTATAGAGGGCCCAAGTGGTCGAAGTGAGATTCTATGTCTAACGGCTAACTCCATCGACATAACTGATGTGGTGGGCCGATGGAGGAGGCATCTGTCAATAACACAAATGGTAGATTAGATGCAAGGCATGGAGGAAAAAAAGAAGATGAAAAACTCTACAAAAAGTGTACAAAAAGAAAAATCCTAGTGTAGAATGGCTAAGCTCGGGCGTAAAATTTATTTAAGTACAACCCATTGACAAGTTTTGAGGGTGGCCTTCGGGAGAGGCCAAGATGTATGCACCTTTAGTGAGGAAATATTGGATTATGTAAGGTCCATGCCATAATGACTCGAATTTTCCATGGCCGAGGATATCGTGAGCGATATCGTAAGCAAGGACGAGGTCACCTTCGTTGAATGATCGAAAGTTGACATGGTGATCAAAGGTGGCCTTCGACCATTTTTTGGCTGCTTCATTGTTCTGTAATGAATACCGACGATCTTCATCCAACAACTCTAAGTTCATAAAACGTTGCTCCATTGGAGTAGTGTCAGGTAATAGCTCAATAGCAGTGCGTAAGGTGGGGATTTCGCACTCGATGGGGAGAGTGGCCTCAACCCCATGGACAAGATGAAATGGTGTGAAACCAGCGGCAGTTTTAAATATCGTGAGATAATCCCATAGTGCGAAAAACAACATATGGTGCCAATTGGTCTTATGTTTGTTAACCATGCGCTGCAACATGGTTTTGAGGACCTTGTTCACCGCCTCTACCTGTCCGTTGGACTGAGGGTAGTATGGGGAGGAGAACTCGTGGGAGAATCCTAACCTGGAAGAGAGTTCGATGAAAATATCATTCTCTAAGTGTTTCCTATGATCGGAGACTAACTGTAGTGGGACTCAAAAGTGGGAGATGACGAGGTTAAAGAAAAAACGTGTTGAAGTGTCAACGGTGTTGTTAAAGGTGGGCATGGCTTCAGCCCACTTGGTGAAATAATCGACTTCCACGACGATGTATTTGTGTCCATTTCTAGATGGAGGGTTGCAAGCCATGAAGTTATACCCCATTTACAAAAGGGGTCGGCAGTAATGACTGGGTGGAGAAGAGAAAGCAGTTCTCTTGTTTTGTTGGCATATAGCTTACATTTGTCACATCACTTCACAACGTGGATGCAATCGTGAAACAAGGTGGGACAAAAGTAGCTTACTCGAATGATTTTCTAGGCAGTGGACATCCCTGAGAGGTGGCCACCGCAGGCACTGTTGTGGTAGTCATTCAAGACTCTATCGGCTTCGTTGATGGTCAAACATCGACAAAGTATGGTGTCGACCCCTCGTCGATCTAAGATATCACCGATAAGGAGGTAGCGAGAGGCCTGGTGGTGAATACGTCAATGATCATCCCGAGAGAGGTGGTTTCCGAACTTCTGTGTTCGTAGGTAGACGAGGAGATCGTCGTACCAAAGATCATTCGAGGGGATGTAAAAGAGATGTTCGTCAGGGAAGTCATTATTGATGGGAGAACTGGTAGTGTCGAAGGGAAATGTCTTAATGAGTTTGGAAAAGATGAGGGGTTTCTTGCTCTTGGGTGATGAAAATTTGAGGTCGTATTCCTGAAGGATGACGATCCATCGGGAAAATTTTCCATTAATTTGTCGGTGACTAAGCAAGTATTGCATGGGGTTGGAATCTACTACGAATTTGGAAGTGCGAAGCAGGATGTAATGGCGCAGTTTCTGGACTGCAAGGACAACTGCAAGGGTGAGATTCTCTCTGTGATTGTATTTCAAGGGTGGCTCTGAAATATTTTTATTAATGTAGTAAATTACATGCTCACGGTCATCATCCCTTAATTGGACGAGAACTCCTGCTAATAAGACGGTCGAGGCCGATAAGTAGAGGATATAGTCGTGGTCATAGTCAGGTAGGCTAATCAACGGGGCATTTGAGAGTGTCGTTTTAATATCATCAAAAGCAGTTTGGGCATGTTCATCCCATTGGAATGGGATATCGTGTCGTAAGAGGCGAAGGAAACAGTGTGTACGAGTGGCATAATCAGGGACAAAACAGTGTAAAAAGTTAGCTTTTCCTTGTAAGCTTTACAACTGGCGTAAATTCTGAGGGGGGGGGATTTCTGTGATGGCTTGGACCTTGAGGGGGTCCACTGTGATGCCACGTTGGGAGACGATGAACCCAAGGAGGTGTCCAGCAGTGATGTAGAATACACACTTGAGAGGGTTCAAGCGGATATTTTACTGATCACACCTGTGAAAGACGATGCGTAAGTCATCGAGATGTTGAGTGTGTTTCTTGTATTGAGCAGTGAGATCATCCAAGTAGGCGAGGATGATTTGAGACATATCATGAAAAATGTATGTCATGGCGCATTGAAAAGTGGCACCAGCGTTCTTAAGGCCAAAAGGCATGACATGATATGCAAAAGTACCCCAGGGGGTAGTGAATGCATTTTTGTATTGATCAGCTAGGTGAATATGAATTTGGTTGTAGCCAGAGAAATTGTCCATGAAGGACAAAGCCTCGTGGCTGGCACAATCATCAATAATTTGGTTGATAAAAGGCATTGGAAAATTGTCTTTGGGACAGGCGTGATTGAGATCACGAAATTCCGTACAGACGCGGATAGTGGCCTGTTTTTTGTTAGCAAGGACAATGTTGGAGACCCATGACGTATATGTTATGGGGTATATGAACCCTGTAGCGCTTAATTTGTCAATATCTTCTTTGATGGTTGCCACTTTGGATGGGTTTGATGGACGTTTCTTTTGTCATACCGGTGTGATATCAGGCCATGTGTCTATACGATGTTCGACAATAGAGGGATCAAGGTCGGGCATCTCTATGTATGACCAGGTGAAAATGTTGCAGTATTCTTGGAAGAGAGCTTTGTAAGCTATGATTTCGTCAGGAGGGCATGCGGTGCCGATGGTGATTTCCTCTATGATTCCAGGTTTGATGGAAATATCGATTTTGATGGTGGGGGAAATGTTGGCCATGTTGCCTTCTTCAAAAGCGTCGGGGGCAGGGATAGGGTGATTGAACCAATCTATATGCCTTGAGGGGAGAAAATATTTGGTTTTGATTTCTTATATAGGTTTTTTTTTGTGAGGCGCAAAGGCTTCCTGTGAAAGAAAGAGCGCTCTATGATGGAGCGGGTCCCATGGGCAATCGGGGGTAGTTAATTCCTCAAGGATTTCTTCGTCGCAGTGGACCTATCAAGAATATAGGGGATCCAGGGGAGTAACATTGGTGACTTTCACTGTGTGGTTGTCTTATGGTGGTAAAGAAGTAGGGGGAATGGCACAAGGGAGTTGCGATGGTTCGCTCGACATAAACCAAATATCGAGATATTGTGGGTTGAAAATGGTAGTCGGACGTAAGATTTCCATGGGGAAATGAATTGGAGAATTGGGGGGATTTGGGGGCAAATCCTCCTCTAGGCGATCTATGAACCATGGAGGAGTGGGAAGTGCCTCAGGATCGGAATAGAAGATATAAACCATAGAGGGAGTAGAGGGGACTAATGGCATCACCGGAGGTGGGGTGATGGGAGGATTGGGAATAAGGGCCAGTTGACGATGCCTATATTCAATAATCGTGGGACACTGGTAGGTCAAATGATCTAGTGATTCATAGAGAGAGAAAGGACATCTCATACGTTCGTTGACTGAGGTCGTGACATAGTGGATGTCAGTGACATGTGTTTGAGATGATGCGGATGGAAGGGGTTCTTTCTGAAAGCTCTGACATACTCTTGCTAGCGTCTACCAAAAGTGGGGTAGCACAGGGAAATGGTGGGTGTAATGGCCATATTCTAAACAGATGGCACATACGAATTTGGTTCGCAGTCCTTTTCCACCAATGGTAGTACTAGGTGAACTGGGTGAAGCGACGAGCGGTGTCGTCGCTCGATGGAGTTGAATTAAATTATGCAGATCAGGAAGAGACAGGCATTTATTGGTGGGGTGTCTGTCTTTCTTGCATAGTGCGCAAGGAGGCTGAACTCATGGGGGAAGTGGAGTAGTGGGCTCTTTATTCTTCCTTATAACCCCAGCTATAGGAGTGGTGCTAGCAAGTGGGGGTGAGGGTGGTGTGGTTGAAGTATTGGAATCTGCATCGGGATTCCTTCAGTTTGAGGAGGGAGGGATGGTTGAGGGACCATCGTAGGTGGATGTAGATACCATACTGGAATTTGCAGTACCATATTGGGAAGGGTAAGTGTTGCGGCTACCTAGAAAGCTTGTATGCCCAGTGGAGGGTAAAAGAAGGGGATTTGAGTAATGTCTCGGAAGACTGTCTCCCAAACCGAGATGTGGCCCTAGGGGAGGATGAAATCGAGAACAAGTGGAGCTGAAGAGTTCTCAGGGGATTCCTGAGGAAGGAGCTTTGCGACGAGTGGGACATCAGATAGTAAGGAAGCCTCTGTGGGAGGAAGGGTATCTCTAGTTTTTGTTCCATTGGATGAGATGACACATACTTGTGTCGAGGGATGTATGAGCGGAGGTGCTCCATGGTATGTTCCTAGCAAAGATGGGTCTTTGAAAATTCTGGGACCCATCTCAATGAGTGGGTAGGCATCGGGATTAGTGTGGACAAAGGGTAGGATGTTATAGATGTTGGAGGAAGGGTTGGGCTTGTAATTTGATACTTGGTCGATGGTGACGATCTTCCCGTTGTGGAAACACAGAAGAGGCTACAGCCCTCATAGCGTACATGTAGCTTCATCCAAAAAAGATGTTGTAATCGAGCAGAGCGTTGATAAATTCAATTTCAATGAGGATAGTCTTGCCCCCGAGTTCAACGGGGACATTTTGAAAGAGCCCTTCAAGAGAGGATGGTCGTCCATCATAAGCTCTTAGTGTAATGACATGGTATGAGCTCAGGGGAGCCAAGTTTCTGCCATATGGTTTTGGACATGATGCATGTGGATGCACCTTCATCAATGATGCAGCAGTGAACTGCGATGTTTCGGATTTTAACCGGTATTTGGAAAGAAACCAGAGTGGGGAGATGGGGTTCCCAACTATCAAGATCAAAGGTGATGAATCGAGTATCAGTTTGAGAAACCAATTGAGGCATTGTTGCTTGGTGGCTTCAGCTTTGCATAGACTACGTCGCCGACACCATTCGTGAATGTGGTTAGTGATATGTGTGGCAGAGGTTTGTTTAAACTCTAAGAGAAGTTTGAGACCATTGTCATGACGGATTGGTAGTTGAAAGAAGGTCAAAAATGCTTTGGCCAAAGATTCAAAGGTCACATGGGACCCAGATTTTTCTTCTACATACCACTTGGCTGACGGGCCAGTGAGCGTGCGTTGGAATAACCTCAATCTGATGGAGTCATCCATGATGTTGTTTGAAGAACACCATAAGTGGAAGGTCATGATATGGTTGGTCGGGTCGTCTCCCACTTTTCCTTCAAACTTGAGGATGTCTAAAGGTAGTTTGGTAGGCATTGTAGGCCATGTGGGGTTGTGAAATATAGAATCATTGGTGAGCTTAGTCAAATCCGGTATGTTGAGGGAAACTAAGTAGGGCATCTGGGGTGGCGCTGGAGGATTAGTTACAGCCACAGTGTGAGTGTTTTGTGTACCTACCCCTTGAGGGGGTTTAGGTGGGGTTGTACTTCCTCCTTGGGGAGAAGTTTGCTCCCTGCTTCTGTGTAAAGGAGAGAAAGTGGATGGTTGACCTTGGGAAGTGGATCCAAGTAAAGTGGAACCAAGCAAAGAATATCCCAATACAGTAGCACTCACAGGGGTGTGAGAAGGTGGAGCCGATGAGTTGGAAAAACTAGGAACTCCCCCTAGAATATGAGGGAAATTTAGCAAGCATCTGAAATGAAGGGGATTATGTAGGTCCCCTATGTTGTCCGACTAGCAAAGTGGATGTGTGCAAATGGTGATGAGAGAAATAAATGAACAAGAGTCTTTGTTATAATTTTTGGACCTTCACAATATATCTCACAATTGCATGTAATCACGAGAGCATCATACATAAATTGATAAAGAAGCATACATGTGGGTAGGTAGATTTTATCCCTGTGGGAGAACAAAGAAAACAAATGCTCGTGTCCTAAAAATACATAATGTCCTTCCTCTCAAAATAGCACTGGACCTTCCAATAGCACTCAACAGTGGGGTCTGAAGCCACTGGAAGAGGAACTAGTGAAGAATGAAACAATCAGTTATAATGAGGAGTAGAGGGAGCATATCCTGAAAGAGCTAGCAATATTTCCCAATAGCCACACAAAATCTAATCAAGGTGCAATTGCAGCCCACAATTTCCACCGGGGTAGATGTCCTAAAATTTGGTCACTAGGTACCTCGGTCAAAGTGCGACATTTAGATTTTCGGCCTCAGAAATGGGTCACAGGATGGATCGTGTCCAAGAGGTGGGTGCCTCAAGGGGGGACACACAGAACAATTGGACCTCGGCCTTCGACCCTTCACAGGTATCTCCCTACCTTATGGTGTTAGGAACACTTGACTTGGAGGATTTAAAGTTCCCTGTTTGACAACTTCTACTGTTTGAAGATGTGAGAACTAGATAACGGGGAGTTATTTGGATGCCTATCCCCGAGATCCTACTTAGATTAAAAAAAATTCTTTTGTCACCTCCTGTGGGGGAAAACTTAGAGAGTTTTTAGAAAAAATTTAGATGTGGTTGTTTGAGAGATTGGGGGTGTGAACCAATCTCGTTGAATTTAAGTGGGAGTGGATAATTTCGTCAAGAAAAGGGTGGGGCATTTTGGGATCCCTTTGGAGGAAACTTACTTCAACCTCCACGATTCTAAATGAAACTATGTTAGTGAGTAGTGACTTTGTGTGTGAACAAGTGAAAGTGTGCCAAATTTTTAAGAAGTTAGGTGTCACCTTGTTGCATGTGGACTTTGTATGGTCCTTAAGGGTCTTGATTACCTAATTTACTAAATGTCATTGGTACAACCTTGCGAAATTTTAAAGTCCCTAGAGAACTAGCATGTGGACATATGGGTCCTTACCAATCCTTTAACTCCCTAGTGTGATTTAATCTAAGAAAGCTTCAACAACTATCCTAGATTGTGGATATGTGGGCATGTATGGGCCCGTTACAAAACCTTTAAACTTCCCTAGTGATGTAATCTAAAAAAGTAAATTAAAAAACTATGTTATCTTTGTAGCATGTGGGCATGTATGGGCCCTTACAAATTTAATATGTGTTTGAAAAAGAAACTAAGAGGAGTCCCAAGGGGGCTATTGTCCTCTCCTAAAGATTTTGTCTTTAAGGGAGATGAAATTTTCCCTTAATCGTTTTTCGGATTCTCAAGATCGCTTTATGGCGCGAGAGAAGAGCATACTCAAAGATTGACATTCAATTTTTGGTCCCAATGCAAGTGGTTATATATGTGATATAGAATGATTCCAACTTAATTTTAATCAAAGCAAGCCATCCATGTGGAAAAATGAAAGCAAAAAGAGAATAAACATGGATTTTAACCCCCCTAAGTGCCTGTGTTTTGACTAAACCTTCATCTGGAGAGGGAATATAAGTGTGTTGCATATTACAATTTGCATAGAATCAAGCTTAAGAAATCTATGGGCCTTCAACAGATCACAAAAACCCTTACAAAGTGTGAATTTCTAGACAGATGTGCGGGTCGCAGAGTAGACAGAGGCGCATGTGGCGCCAATGCAAAAATAAAAGATGACCTGTTGGCGTAGGTGCACAGAATGCGTTGAGAAACACAGTGAGTTGGGTGCACATGCTCGGAAGACGCGCCTGTGGGTTAAAAAACCCACGCACTTTCTGTTACACGACCAGGAAAAAAATTTCAGATGAAATTCTCTTAGCTCAACTCTGAATTTAGCTTTTTGCAAGCAGGCATGGGCCCGTTATGGTTCATGCAAGTTAAACAAACAAAAAAGAAGTGTTCAAACAACCCAAATGGGGAGGAAATTGATACCTATCTCCAGTGGAGTCGTCAATCTATTGTATCATTTTTGTCACCTAAATGAGCAAAAGAAGGACACTTGCAAGTCCAGTTGGGCTAGATAGACAAGACAGAGATGAATGCAAGAGTTCGAAACATCAAGCATAAGAAATAAAAAAACAACTAAGCTAATAACAATAAAAGAAATTAAACTAGAGTGCATAAGGGAAATAGAACAAAAATAAACAACATTCATGCCAACAATGGATAAGTTATATTAGTGGGAAAACACCAAAGAGAAAGGGATACTTATGGGTCCCTTCATCCTCCAAGGGAGGGCTCTTGAACCCCCAATGATTGAGCTCTTCTTACAAATAACAAACTAGAAGGAAATGGTGAAGAAATCCAAAGTTCATTCACTCAAGAGGTGATGTGAATGGATAAATGAGATGATGCTTATATGATCTAATGAGAAAAGAGGTTCCTCCAAGAGAATATAGACATCATAACAATACAAATGAATTCTTAGAAATATAGTGCACCCGTGACCTCTTTTTATAGCAAAGTTTTGAGGCATTATTCAACCAGTCTTTAGTGTGAACAAGGGGATCTTTAGGGCACCCTTAGGTCTTTGACCAGCCCCCCACTCGGATTTAGCTCAGATTTGGGTGTCAAATCAACTTAGGAGATGAACCAAAAGTGGGTGGAAGGCCAACCAAAATCATAAATGTGTCGTTCTGAGGTATGTGCGGCTTTTTACGTCCACAGTCGCGCATCGGGTGCATGTGCACTTTTCTGGCGTTTTCGACTGGCGCATGTGCATGTGCTTCCTTTGTATTCTTAGTGCATGTTGATTTTATAACCAGTTGTATAGTTTTGTGCCCTTTTGGAAATGCATTTTTTGGGCCATGGATGAACTAATGGGTGTTTGGAGATGTTGGATTCCTGTAACCATTTGCAGACGAAATTCCAGTGATAACAACATGAAAACCCTGTTCAGATATTAACAGATAAAAACCACAGTAATCAGGTCCGGTCCGGACTCTCTACTACATAAGTAAGATACCCCATATATATATATATATTCACATGGAGCTCTAAAATCTCTTCATCACAAAGTCTGCGAAGTCTACTTCTCAAGGGGTGGAAGGATTTTCTTTACGCTCTCTCTCTCTCCATACATGCATTCACCCATTGATGAAGCCTTGGGAACAGAGTGTCCAATGGTATCTTCCAATTACCCATGGTTTCCCAGGCAAGGAACCAAGAGGCAAATGGAATGAAGGAAATATCCATGAACCCAAACTGTTCCCCTCCAAAATAAGGCTTAATACCTCTGGAAAGTTCATTAAGCGCTCCTTCCAACAATCCCAGGTACTCCAAGATATTACGCTTGGCCTCTTCCTGGGCTTCCCCTTTGTATTTCATAATGGGAGTATTTCCATTACCATAAACCTGCACAAACGAAAGAAAGTTAGTCTGCACCATTAATTAATCTTAGATGAAATGAAGAAGCAATTAGGGCTTTAAAATGAGCATGTGAATAATATGAATACTTTCTTGTCTACAAATTATGCCCAGAATCTTGCACGGGCTCGATCATATGCGTTGGAGGGCATAAAGGATTGGAGTTGGCCCAGGCCTCGTCGATGTATTCGAGACTGTTGAGAGACTCGCAGACAGGCTTGACATTGTGGATGAGGACTGGTATCTTCTTGTGAATGAGGACATTGTGGATGAGGACTGGGTTCATTTGCAATAATAGTTCACCCTTATTCAAGAGATTATCTTATTGGTATTCATATTTGACGCCTTTCTCTTCCAATCCGATCAGAACCCTCATACCCAGTGGAATTTCCCATAAGCTCAATAGTAAACTCACCAAATGATACACAAGATTTTACAACAGTATATACTAAAGAATATGAAAGAGTAGAATAATATAAAACATTAATTGAGCTGTTTGTTGAGCCTGTTCTGCCTTCTCCAACCCTGTGTTGGGTATAGAATCACAGCATGGAACAGGATGGAACAGACATCAAAATGAAAAAGCGTAGTTGAAAATTTTGAATGGTCGAGGGAGAGAAAAATTTGAATGACCGTGAACCTGGAGCTTTTGAAAATTTTGAAAGGTCGCGAAAGAGATAAATTTGAATGGCAGCGAGAGAGAAAATTGTAACAGCAGTTAAAGGATGTAGTACATAACGTACATGCCCTATGTCAATCAACAGGTGGAGGAGTTGGTGGGACTCAGAAGGTAACGGAGCTTGGGGCAGGTAAGCAGAGTGAGCTGCTGGCAAATTGTTGTCGGATTTACTCGCCAGAGATCTGGTCTCCACCATTGATATGTTGTTGAATGATGCATGCATGGAATGAAAGGGTTGTTGCCGCACGTTTGGACCATGCAACATCCCACTAATGATTGGGATGTTGCATGGTAACCTATATACATGTAAGT
>SNQJ01S0025462.1:0-16619 GCA_010110895.2 Picea sitchensis
GGTGTTTTTATCATTGGAAGGTGTTACAACTAGGGTTTGATTGGCTCTTCATTGATTTGTAAGTATATTTTTCATGCAAAACTTCTTGATTGAATGGTTGTAGGTTAAATATCTTACTTTTATGGTTACATTGTTGCTATTTTTCTTAATCATTAAAACCCTAGGGAGAAATCACACAAGTAGGTCCTTGCTTTATGTCCCCATGATAAAAACTTGTTTAGCCATTTGATTAAGAAGAACATAGCCTAGCCATTGCTACATTAGTTCCTCTTTTTCTGAGTTAGTTTTGAAATATAAGTTGAAGAAGGAAGACGTCCTAGGCCTAATTAAGTTTACACCTAGGGTTTTGACCTTTAGGGTTTGTAAAGCCTTGGCTCTACAACACTTTTCAGCCCTAGATTTATATTTTGAAGCTATCCATTTTCGCCAAAGAGTTCTAAGGAAAGAGGGAGGAGCATGAGGCCTAGCTTAAGCTACACCGGAATGAGCCTCCTCCCCTTAGGGTTTTGACTTCATGGCCCTGCCATTGCAGCACCATTAAGCCTAACTCTCTTGTCCTTAGATTTAGATCTTTCCAAGCCTTTAGCCTTACTCCTTGACACCATTTACCCTAAGGCACTAGTCTAAGAATGCAACATTGAGCCTTTTGTGTTAAAACAACCTTCACAAAATTCTTAAATCGAAACCCTAACTAACCCTAGCAACTTTACCAACCCTAACTCTTTGATGACATCTTGCCTCATTTGAACTTTTGCTTGGTTTTAAAGTTGCGGCTAGGTCATCCTTTGATAGACATAGAAGTGTTGAATATTTTCCTTGGCTTATTTAGCAAAATGTCCACTTTATTGTCTAGCTAAACTAACCTAGAATAGGGCTGACGTCACCCTTAGCAGGTTTGACACAGCAACATTATATATGAGCATATTTATGGTGTTTAATGCATTGTGATAAATCAAGGATTAATTTTTCACATTGAATGCTCTATCATTTGGTATTTATTGAAGAAGTGATATTATAAGCCATAGCTTTTATTGCAATCATTGACTTCGTCAATAATTACATTTATTTATGTTCATATATATTAAAGATAGTCATTAATTTGTGAAGTATTGACCACTGCTTGCACATTTTAGTTTTATCATTGCTTTTCCTCGCAAACAGGTGACTTTTTCAGTGGAATACCTTCTCTTTGACTATCTCTCTTAGCAGTAACCTGTGAAGGGAAAATCTGTCTTAAACTTTGGAGCCTTAATCTCCCGACTCTTTTCCTTTCAGTACCCCAGATTACCTAGGGATGTCTCCCTTGGGATTAGCCACCCTGAATAGAAAGAGCCCCCCATCGAGGTGACAGTGGGTGGGGAAGCTCCTGTTACGCCAGTTTGGTCCCTACTTTCAAGCTACTTAACCTACACTACAAACTGAGCGATAACAGGTCCTGCAACTTTATTTTTGATTACCGGATTTGTTTAAGTTGGGATTAGTTAATTATTTGGTGGCCTATCTGATTGACGTCATTTTTATTATTGGTATTGTAGTGGTAGTATAGGGGTTGTTTGGATACACATTGATGCATTCATGTATATCCAACTATTACAAACATAATATTGATTGATCTTTACCAAAATTTATCTTCAAAATCATTTTGTAGTTTTGGTTTTGTTCATAGTTAAAGGATTATATGTATCATTAGATAACTTGAATATTGGGTTATGCTCCAGGAAAACAGTGAGCATACTTTGGCAATGGATGTGGTTGAGTATGCCAAACGTTTGAGAGGAGGAAATTCAGAGGAAACCAGGCTACCTGAGGCACAGGATTTCGTTTCTATAACTAGCCATGGTGTTAAGGCTAGAGTGCACAACAAGAATATTCTTGTAGGCAATGTTCTTTACAAAGAACAAAATGAGAGCTAGGGCACCTCTATCACCAATATCTCTACCACCAATTTTGCATATAAATCACTTACTGATGATTTTGGCGGCATTTCTCGAGCTAGGGCACCTATGTCACTCGAACTACAGCTCCTATGTCTCTAATGCAGCAACTCCAACTCTTTGTTGTGCTACTTATATTTTTATTATAATGCACTCATTAATTATCAATTCGGGATTCGTAATCAACAGAGTTACAAGACACCAGTAAGAAAGGTAATTCTAATGTCATGAGTATAGAACTATTATAGATTATGTATGTTGGAAACAAAGAAAACTAGAAAACTGAAACACTCTTTGGTTGTCTTTCACAGAGAGGCTATCTACTCCATTATGGCACATGCAAGTATGAGATGGAGTTATTTTGACAGATCAACTCTGTTATCTGACCCAGAAAACTAACTATGCAATCACACTTCTAAAAGGGAAATCACACATCAATCATCAAGACATAGCATGGGTAGTTCAATAGTCAATATACTGAGTATGTTGTGGTTCACAATGTGTTGTTGTGAACTTCACTAGTTCTCATTCAAATATGTCTGACTACTGCTACCAACATTCATGTCCATGAACCAAAATCAAATTCATAAAAACAGAAACATAGCATATGCAAAACAGAGTGAGTAAAGATCTCTAAGCAATCATATAATCGAAATCATAGTCTAAACTATACTGCTATCATCTGAAAGAATTAAAGCTTTAGCTAATCTAACATTTACACTATTGAAATCAAATGCTAATACTAATCTATGAAGATGCTGACCTTTGTTGGGCGATGGGCCCTTTCTACTTCAACAGGTCAGCGACTGGAGTCTATAGTAAGCTTGCTTTCAACCCACACATTACTCTTACTCAAACTTCAAAACATAGAATCAAACTATGCTAACAACTCAACTCACATTCAATCATAGATGATCAAGACATGGAGATAAATGACATCCTTCTATTAATCTTCAACCAGAATATGTTCTACAATATGTAACACTACATCACATGTTGTGTTATGCTAACTCTCCACTACCTCCACCATCCTTGCCATGAATATTTAAACAGTGTTAGTCGTGAAACACAAGGAGGTGAAATCTTTTGCAAATCAGTGAATTGTCAAATTTAATTATTCAGTTACATATTTTAAGCTTCATCCTCATGACATGAAGTGCATGAGGATGAGGCAATAACAAACTA
Organism: Picea sitchensis; assembly: GCA_010110895.2. Lineage (NCBI taxonomy): Eukaryota > Viridiplantae > Streptophyta > Pinopsida > Pinales > Pinaceae > Picea > Picea sitchensis. Next base: position 3,120 of record SNQJ01S0025462.1, read on the forward strand.
TCCTAACATAGCCTTGCTAAAACATTTATGATTCAATAAAAATCCAACAATTGTCTTGGGCACAATCTGGAGCTAAACTTGGTACATTCGGCTTCCTGTATTGCTATCGGATCGTGACAGGTAGATGGTACCGGATCTGAACAGTGCAAAAATGGTTGGTATCAGATCAAGACAGTCTACGGCTGTTGGTACCGGATCGCGACAGGTGAGATTCAGTACCAGATCTTAATAGAAGGTATGCTTGGTACCGGATTCAGACAGTGGCAATCTGGCGCATAAGTACCGAATAGCTGAGCTGGTACAAGAAGGTTGTACTTATCTAGAGTTCAAAGGTTATACATGGAAAATTGAATCATTAGTAAATGAAACATTTAATCTCCTAGCTCAATAAACCAAAAAAATGCACGAATTAATTATATTTACCTTATGACCTTATCAATGGCTAATGGTAGTGTTCTTTGTCATTTATCCAAGCTTAGGTAAGCCAAAAAGGTATAGATGAGGAGTATAATAGGGTAGTGGGGATGTCAATTTAGAGGCTCAACATTCCCCCATGCCAAAACCATTGCATGTCCTCATGTAATTGAAAACAAACCCAAAAATTTTCAAAACTTGAGACTGCATTCTTTACTTCTGTGGATCAATGATGTTGATGGCTGAGGCTTCTTCTTTCAGCTCCCTTTTTATGAACCTAATGTATTGTAGGAGTCATAGTACCTTCTTGAGATTATTAGAAGTCTCTTCATGGTCATCTTGAAGTTGTTGGTTGGTTGCTTTCAATTGCTCGTTTTCCTTTTTGATATACCTATCCAATAGTTGGTATTCTTTCACTTCTTGTTTAAGTTCCTGGTTTTGTTTTTGTAGTTCCCCAATATGTTTCTCCATCTGTTCTTTTGTTAAGGTCCTTGTTCACTCCATTATTACTAGCTAGATGTATTCTCTTTCCTCCACTTCCTCCCTCATCCCACATAAATTAATAGTGACTTGTTCCTCGGTCAAACTAGGGATGTCATCCTGGACTGATAAGTCTTCAGAAGGGGAGGTAAGATCGATTGGATCTTCCTGTGTATGAGGACTGACAACTGCTTTTCCTTTCTTTTCCATGCTCCTTGTGGTTCTTTTACAAGGAGGTACTAGATCAGGGGTAAGCATAGGCTTCTTTTTCTTCTTTTGTATTTGTGGAATGGTTACAGGGGATTGTTCTATAGACTGTTCGCTTTTATTTTCTGAGCCATTCTTCCCTTTCCTTACAGTTTTTGTCTTATGACCCTTCTCCTCAAGTTCTATTGTTGAAGTCTCCTCTACTAATTTGGTTTTACCTTTTGATTCTTGACTTTTAAAAGTATTATCGACTGTGGAAGAGGGCCCTGCTTGTTTACTATCTTTTTTGTGTCATCTCATTGTTCTGGATGATGATGGAGTTGCCTTATCTTTCTTGCCCTTTTTCTTTTGAGGTTCCTTATTTTTCTTTGGATCATGTTGGGCTTCCTCCACAGGTTTGTTTTCTGTGGGAAGGTGTTGAGTGATAAGGATTTTCCAACTAATCCTTTGCTTCCTTATTTCATGTAAAACTAACATCTTAATAAGACCTTGATGGTAAATTCCAGTCTTCTTAGTTTTGGATAGGGATTTGATACCTCTTACCATTTTGTTCAAACTCATCCATAAAAAATATGGGAAATCAATTTCAGGGCCTCCTTCAAAGTATAATATAAGAATAAGATGATATATGAAGATCACAACATACTTTCCCTCACAAGTGAGGAATTGTTGAAGACTAGCAAGCATTGGATGATACTCTTCCTTGATATAGTTCCTAGGGAACCCCTTTTCCAGTTAGGGTGTTGATGGTCTTCTTTCAAAAATCGTTGTCACATTTCCTTGTTGATTCCTACTCCTTTGAAATACTTGGCTCCTCTATTAGGTAATCCCGTGACCTCCCTTAAGGTTGCTTCATTGATTGTTAGCTATAGATTGTCTATATGCACAATCTCTCCATCGTAACCTTGAATAAATGCGTGAGATATCTTTTCATGCCAACCTATGAATTTCTCCAAAAATGGCATCCATCCCGATCTAGCATACTTTTCTCTACATAGTTGGAAATCCTCGGTCTCTCTATAAATTCGGAATACCAGTTCATGTCTACTTACGACCATCATTATAAATTGTGAGAAAGGAATCGGGTTGTAGTGCAAGGATTTAGTCAGCTAATGAGGGTAAGGGTTTGGTAGCCGAGATCGCAGAGAGGAGTAGGCTCGGAACTGGAGAAAGGTAACGACAAGGGAAATATGGTGATGGTGTCAATAATGCGAATGGTAAGTTTAAGTAAGGATGCCCCAAGGAAAATTTAAGACCAGATGAGGCTTATCTGGATAGCTTCACCACCCAGATAAGCCATTTCATTTCTACCCGCTAGTGTAATGATGAGGACAAGACGTTGGGTGTCAAAGCATCATTTTGGGATAGGTGATTGGACTTCCGAGTGGTGAATTTGATGTTCGATCATGGCTCATGACACAAGATAAGTTCAAAATTTACTTAAGGATGAAGTACGTTCGTGGCCTATCATTACTAGACATGCTTCGTATTCATGCTTGGATGTGATTTTTCCCTCAACCATTTTCGAGCACTTATGAGAGGATTGATTAAGTTTAGGCACATGGGTATGAGGGATAGGTGCATGGTTTTAATACTAAGGTCATAATATCTAGTATATATTTTCATACCTATTGTAGTTTTATGAGCAGAGGAAAATAAATACCATGTTACCTTTGCTTTTACCTTTGTATGATCAATACCCATAGCATATGTGACTGCTTGTAGATTGTCATAATTCATATTTTTAGGTTGGAGTTTTCTGGAAGATTGGCACTGGAATTTCCTGTACTTCTTTATTCTGTGCTTATCTTATTTTGTGTTTGGTTCTGCAGGGTTGCAGGGTGATCATGTTGGTTTTTGAAGGTGAGATGTGAGTCTGAAACAGAGTTCTGAAGGAGCTCTTTGACTTTCCCCCATGCCAAGGATGTTGCATATCCTTATGCAAGAAGATTCAACACTCTGTATCATAATGGAGAAAAGATGATAAGAGAAAAGAAACCAAATCAAATTCCAGAAGTACATTTATCACCTAGCATATGATCACATGCCTAAAAATTGAAATTGCCTTTCTTTTGATGACTTATTGACAAAGGTAGCATTCAGCAGTGAAAACAGGGAGGTTTTTATATGTTTTCCAGAAGAACAGATCCAACCTAACTTGCTTCAGAGATTTACTATCATTAGATGTTATAGATAAATTTCACAGTATAAGTAGATTAGACTCCCTAGTTAGGGCTCCACTCTTAAGAATTTTCCTTCTTAGGTAATGTAGGATTTAGATGCCAGACTGGTAAAGTTGACTTAGGGTAATTCTCAAATGGAAATTTTCTTGTATTAATTATGTTGCTTGTTAATCTGGAGTTTGTATCTCTTAAATGCCAATAGTGACCTTTTCTTATAGTGTTCATTTTTTAGATGACAAAAGTGAATTTTTCAATCAGACAAGTATAGATGAGACATTTCTCAACCAGAACCCACTGCCAGCAAGCCTGTTCAGTACTTCGATGGGGTAGTTGTGATAATTAGTGAGAGATCCCTTCCCTAGGGAGAATGCCCCATTGCCAACAGGCTTGTTCAGTACCCTGATGGGTTTGCCTAGTCATACCATAGACTGGTACCCACTGCCAGCAGACCTATTCAGTATCCCGGCGGGTTAGTCTCTTAAACCCTTTTTCCATCAGAGGCTTCTTGTCCATAGTCACTTATTTTGGTTTTTATTGAAGAGTGCTTTGCACGGTGACAGGGGAGGCTCATCTGAAAACCTTTTTATAGGCTGGGATGGTATTGGGTTGGAAGGTATATTCTCTTCTTTGAATGTCTTTTAAAGATTTGTCTGAAGGAAAAATAAACTTTTTATGCACATTATTTCTTTAGAGTGATCCAGATGTATAATTTTGTCTGAGTTTGTCCATAAGAGAATGACCTAAAGTTTCCTTAGGGTACTGATACATCCTCTCCCATAAAATCTTTCCTAGTGTGCCCATGATAGAGAGTGTTCATATACTCATATGTTACTCTTTAGTAAATATAATCCAATGAATACTATTGAAGTCTAGTTAGGGTGAGATAGTTACTTGTAGGCTAATATATTTTTTGTCCCTTTAATCATGCTGAAATACTGGATAAAGGCAACTTCTAGTCTTTGAAGCAGATTAGGGTTCTTTGAATAATCATAGGTAAAGATTATGTCTTTTTTTGTCAAGCAACAGAACCAAAAGAAATTAAAATACTTCCTTCTAGCTAGCAACAGAACCAAAAGAAGTTAAAAGATACTTCCCTTTAGTCCACAACAGAAACAAAAGAAATTAAAATACTTCCTTCTAGCTAGCAAAAGAACCAAAAGAAATTAAAGATACTTCCCTTTAGTCAGAAACAGAACCAAAAGAAACTATTGCTTCACAAGGGCTGCCATTTGATGTTGCATTCGGCTTCTTGGTTCATATTAATTGACATGGCTTCATACTTCATATTAATTGACATAATATTTTGAAATATGCGTAGCATTCCTTGTCAATTAGGTAATGTGTCCTGATAGTATCGTATAAGGACAGACTTCTGGTACCGGACCAACACAGGACTGTTGGTACCAGACTAGAACAGGATTTCTGGTACCAAAGCAGTATTGTTGGTACCGGATCATAACAGAGTATTGTTGATGCCTACAAATTGATGTTTAGCAAGTTCATGAAGGATGAAATAAATTATAGAAATCTACTTACAAAAAAAATTGCGAAAGTAAAACAAAAGGAGGTAAGAATCCCTTGTTACCTTCAGCTTATTAACAAAACTCAATCCACACCTATGTACAAAAGTTTCTAATAAACCAATCAATCAATGTGGATCAATAGGAAGGTCTCCTTCCTTACTGATCACCAGCATATCTGAATTCTATAGTATACGAGTCAGAAATTCCTCTTTTGACAGGGGTTTGTTATAAATTCTCAATCGGTGACCATTCACAAGTAGTGGTGTCTGTTGTTCGTCAACTGTCTTTATCCTGATTTAACCATTATCATAGACAGTGTCAATTTCATAAGGTCCCATGCAACGAGTGGTTAACTTACTTTTGAAGTTCTTGAATTTGCTGTCATACAACAGGGCCCAATCTCCTTATTGAAAATTTTTCTTTTTGAGATACTTGTCATTCCATTTTTTTCTTTGCTCTTGAATGAGGGTGGTTATTTGAAGGGCTTCCTACCTGATTTCATCCAACTCATTAAGCTGCAAGAGTCTTTGTTGCTGGGCTTCATCCAAGTTCATGCCAACTTGTACTACAGTCCTGAAGGTTTTGATCTGGAATTCTATGGGAAGAAGCACCTACTTCCCATACACCAACTCGTAGGGTGTATGTCTTGTTGTGATGAAGGAGCATCGCTCCAAGCCAGCTACACGCCATCCAACTAGCACATCAAGCATGTTCAATGGAGAGGAGAGGCGCAGTCCTCTCACTTTCAAATTTCAAATTTTGAAAAATGTATTAAATGTTTGTAAGGTTGGTAGAGCCAAAAGCCATACATGTGCGCAGGCTTAGTTAAAGGTTGCCTTAATTGGTTGTAAGGTTGAGATCTAGATCCAATTCGGACTAGACATCCATTCAATGTAATTGAATGTAAATAAATGAGAGTTGGTGAGGATGGAGGGAAGAGCTTGAGGTGCCCCTCTTTGTAAAAAGAACCTCTTTGTAAAAAGAACCTCTTTGTAAAAAGAACCTCTTTGTATCTAAAAAGAGGAGAGGTACTATGTAGAGTCATGAGGGAACATAGCTACCATTGGATCAGGTAGAGGACGAGATCTGGATCATTGAATCTACATCCAGGTAGCAGGAGGAGAGAGCACAGAAGAACAGATCTGGATCGTCAGATCTAGCGCAGGGAGACGATAGCCATCAGATCCAGGAGAAGGTGCATGAGGTTTAACCCTCGTATATGCAAAGGGAAGGACTTGTCAAAGTACCAAAAAGATCACGACCGTCCATCGTTGAGAGGACGCGTGGCAGAAATCCGGAAGTCATCGGGGTTTCGGATACCATGAGTTCAAGGAGAAGGAGTCGTGAGACAAAAATTCTCAACTCACAAAATCCTGAAAGCATCATGACCATCAAGAACCCGGCAGTTCGAAAGGTCAAGAACTGTTGCAGCCGGAATCACAAAATCCCGAAACGGGAAAACCCAAAAAAATTCGGAGGAATAGCACTAGGTCACGGGACAGGGTCACATGGACAAGATCCAAGCGGGAATGTCACTTGCCAACCCTTTCGGGGTTCAGCATTTCAAAGTTTTGGGGTTCATAATTTCAAAAATCTCGAGGATAAGGAGCCAAGGCACTTTGAGTTGAAAACCCCGGAAGCCGTGAAATGCGACGTATCGTTGGAGTGGGGCTGCAGTCACACATTTCAGCATTTATTTTTGGCACTTTTGAGGACAAGGAGCCGAGGATCTTGGTGTTGAAACCCCCGAAATTGTGAAAACCAAAATCTCTTTTCGGAAAAGGTCATGGTCATGTTTGGTGGCTATGTAGAGGTGAATACTTGAGCCTGGTGCATTTCTTGTGCTGGTGGAATTTTCGTGAAGGACCTGTGGATCAAATTCATGGGGTTCCAGTGAGGGCCCGAAAGAACTAATTCGATTCTATGGATTCGAAGGAGATCGATCCTGTGCGGATCTTGTCCTAAGGGTCGAGGGTCTGCATCGCCAAGTGGTATCAGAGAAGGACTTCGCCTGTATATTTCAGATGAAGAGGATTGAAGAGATTGTTGCAGGATGCAACAACAAATAGATAGTCAGGTCGACTATAAGAAAAGGCTAGAAGCACTCATGATTGTAGAGTGACAGCAACAAGTTTGCCAGGAGGGCAGACAGGAACAGGAAAATGGTTGTTGAATTCCATGGACGCAGTGGAAAGAAGAACCACCATTAGAAGAGTGAGGCTGAGATGGACAAAGAACTCGCCAAGATAAGAGAGAGGATGGAGGAGCTTGCATTTCAAATGTAGTAGGATGCAAAATCTTGATGGGTATATGAATGGCCCATGAAAATGAAAGTGAAATGGCCAGTCAAGGAGTTATTGGCCCGAAGGCAGCGGAAGTTGTTGAAGGAATGGCTGAGGTATGTAGAAGACCTCAGGGTTGAAGAAGAAGTGGTTCATGTGTGTGAATCAGAAGCTGGGAGAAATCTCAGTGATGATGAGGAGAAGAGATCACTGGAATATATTAGAGACTGTCAGGCGGGCAGTGAGGAATTTTCAATTTGCCAGGAGGGCAATAAGAAGAGTTCACTGGATGATCTCAAAGACTGCCGGGAGGGCAGAACAAGAAATTTAGGTTGCCAGGAGGGCAATGAGATGAGATCGTTGGAAGATCCCATAGACTGCCAGGAGGGCAGAGAAGAAATCCCATGTTTCCAAGTGGGCAAGGGAGAGTAGATGAGACTGTCTGAAAGTCTCATGAACACAAGGATGAGTTCAGGTCAACAAGGAGTGCTAATGAAGATGGGATTGATAGATCTTAGAAACTTCCATATGGGAAGAAGTGAATTTTCGAGTTGTCAAGTGGGCAATGGGAAGAGATCAGCAAAAGGTCTCACGTACTGCCAGGGGAGAAGTGGTGAAAGTTCAAATTGCAAAGTAGGAAATGAGATGGGATCACTGGATCTCATGGAATGCCAGGTGGGCATTAGAAAATTCCCAAATTGCCAGGTGGGCAAGGGAAAAGAGATGAGACTATCTAAAAGTCTCATGAACTCAGAGGTGAGTTCATATCAGTGAGGAGTGCTGACAAAGGAAGATCAGAAGAGCATTTTGATGATTGGAGGGACAAGAGTATTCCTACCAAGTAGTCGAGTGGAGGCTGATGCACAGGATGAAGGTGTAGCAGAGGAAGAAGGACAACCAACAGAGACTGTCAAAGAGAAATAATAAATGGAGTAGGCGTCAAAATTTTCCCCAATGGAAGAAGAGCATGAAGATAATATGCTCACTTCATGGGAGATGGAGTTGGAGATGTTGGAGGATTGGTTGAACCATCCAGAACCAGTAGATGACTTCCACGAGGAGACAGTCATGCAGATGTTAGAAAAGGAGCGTTCCGAGGAATCGCTCAGAAATTTCAGCCAGGGAGCTGAACAGATGATGATGATTGTAATGCCGAGGCATGCTGTAGAAGATAAAGGAATATTCTAGTTTGAAGAGCATTTGGAGGAAGTTGGAATTCAACCAGCACAAGGGGAAATGGCAGAAGCAAGTCTATCAGAGAAGGTGACTGAACAACAGGTCAGTCAGGAGGATAAGACTGTAGAGCTGAAATTTTCAGCAGGATGGAAAGTTGAGGCCATAGAGGAAGAAGATGGCATGGGAGATCTACTTGGTCTACCCATTTGCAAGGAATAAGTGCAGTGGAGAAAGATGCAAAAGGAAAGCTATCCATTCTTGATTAATACAAACAGAGCAGTTTTTCTTGCATGTTGTTGTTCATGTGTTTATGAGTTCATGAATGAATGTCTTTGTGTGTGATGATATGTTGTAGATGTATGATAGTTTGCATTTGCAGGTTACAGACAGAAGTCATTTTATTTTGGGTTCTTTGATTCCAGGTCTGGTTCTTTGAGGCTTCATGCAAGAGGCTGCCTGACAGAATGCTACGGGTTCTGTAAGCCAGTGCAATGAGTGCACTTCTGAATTCTGTGGAATTTCAGACAAAGACGTGCCAGGAGGGTCCACTAGCTGAAATCATTGACCCAGGGAGAAAATTCAAGGTTGTTAAACACCTTGGAGGGAATACTGTGCAGAGGAAGGCACAGAGAAAACAGAATCACTGAAGGTTCTATGGAAGCTCTGCCAGGAGGACATTGAGCAAGTGCATAGAATGCACAGAGGAACTCTATTCTGAGTCCAGAGAGAAGAAGTGTCGAGAGGGAAGACAAAATTTTTGAGAATGTTGTGAGACTCTGCCAAGAGGGCATTGATTGGATGCACAGGGTGCACAGAAGAAACTCTATTTCAAGTTCAATGAGAACATGGAGTCACTGAGGATTCTGGAGAACTCGACCAAGTGGGCATTGAGTTGGTGCAAGTGTGCACAGAAGGAACTCTTGTTTGGGTTCTAAGAAGAAGGAGAAGCGTCAAGGAGGATACACTTGCATAGTTACTGAATACTCTGTTAGGCTCTACAAGGTGTGCATCGAGAAAAAGAACGCCAGGTGGGCGTAGAGAGTTTTCTTTCCTAGAAAACTTCTCGGATCTGAGTTTAGCGAAATACTCAGTAGCACAAGGAGTGTGTGAGGGCAAACTTATTCTAAGTTCCAAAGATCAGGAGGAACAGTTCCTTTGCGCACAAAGCAATAGTCGAGAGGAGCAGAAAATCGAGGAACCCTTTTGAGGTTTCACAATCAACAAAGCTCAGGAGGGACAGCGTCCATAGAATACAGGCAGGAGTGAGGATACAGGCTTCATAGAAAAAACAAAGGTCGAGGCCTTTTAAAACTTTGTAAATCTTCCAAGGGAAAGAAAGAAGCACAAGATCATGAGGGAGCATAGCTACCATTGGATCAGGTAGAGGATGAGATCTGGACTGTTGAATCTACGTCCAGGCAGCAGGAGCAGAGAGAGCAGAAGAACATATCTAGGTCATCAGATCTTTTGCAGGGAGCTGATAACCATCGGATCCAGGAGAAGGTGCACGATATTTAACCCTCGTATATGCAAAGGGAAGGACTTGTAAAAGTCCCGACAAGATCAAGATCGTCCATCATTGAGAGGACGTGTGGCAGAAATACGAAAGCCATCAGGGTTTCAGATACCAGGAGTTCAAGGAGAAGGAGTCGTGAGACAAAAATTCCCGACTCACGAAATCTGAAAGCATTGTGACCGTCCACAGAAGGACACATGGCAAGCGATCAAGGTTTCGAGGAAATCCCTGAAAGGAGATTTCGGCATTTCAGCTATCGAGAGATACAAAGGGAAAGAGTCGGGACTCTTGGCCTACGAAATCCTAAAAGAACGTAAGTCGTCGGATCAAGGGAGGCTCACAGCCGTTGATCTCCCTTTGAAGTGGAATTTCGTCATTTTGGGGTTCGATATTTCGGCATTCTGGGACCCAGGACTTCGAAAGGTCAAGAACTGTTGTAGCCAGAATCGCTAAATCCTGAAATGCAAAAACCCAAAAGCATTCGAAGGAATAGCATCGGGTCACGGGACAGGGTCACGTGGACAGGATCCAAGAGGGAAGCTTGTCACTCGCCAGCCCTTTCAGGGTTCAGCATTTCGGAGTTTCGGGGTTCGGCATTTCGGAAATCCTGAGGACAAGGAGCCGGGGCACTTTGATTTGAAAACCCTCGAAGTCGCAAAACGCAACGTATCTTTGGAGTGGGGTTGCAGTTACACATTTCATCATTTCGGGGTTTGGATTTTTTTCACTTCTGAGGACAAGGAGTCAGGGATCTTCGTGTTGAAACCCCCAAAATCCCTTTTCGGAAAAGGTCGTGTTCATATCTGGTGGTCATGTGGAGGTGAAGACTCATGCCTGGTGCATTTCTTGTGCCAGTGGATTTTTCATGAAGGACCTGTGGATCAAATTCGTGGGGTTCCAGTGAGGGCCCGAAAGAACTAATTTGGTTCTACGGATTCGAAGGAGACCGATCCTATGCGGATCTCAACCTGAGGGTCGGGGGTCTGCATCGCCATGTTGTATTCCTCTAGGTGATTCTATAAGCCCATAAGGCTTCTAGTAATCTGTCATCCCAATCCTTGTGGTATAGTTGTACTGTTTTGGTAAGAATAGACTCAATAACTTTGTTGGTATATTCTACTTGTCCATTTTCCTATGGATGGTAGGGTGTATATTTCCTATGTTTGATTATGTATTGTTCTGTAACAGCTTTGACTAGATGAGAGGTAAATTGAGTTCCCTGATCAGTCACAATTTCTCGAGGTACACCAAATCTAGTAAAGATGTCATTAAAAAGGAAATCTACCACTGATTGTTCACTTGCAGTTGGTAAATCTTTTGCTTCAACCCACTTAGTCACATAGTCAGTGCATACAAGTTATACTTTTTCTTTTTAGATGTATGTTTAATGGGCGCTACAAAATCTAATGCCCATTTTTCAAAAGGCTCAATAACTACTTGGGATTGAAGTGGCATTTGGTCTCATGCAGTTGGCTTACCCATACATTGGCATTCATCACAATTGGATACATAGGTTTTAGCATCTCTGAAAATATGAGGCCAGTAGTAACCAGTTTGTAGAACTTTGTAAGCGGTCCTCTTGTCTGTGAAGTGTCCTCCATAAGAACCATCATGGCAGGCTTGCAGAATATCATGAATTTCATCTTCCCTTACACATCTCTTGATTACCAAATCTGGTCATGTTTTGTAGAGGCAATCATCGTGCCACATGTAGTTTGCACTTAGCTAAATTACTTTATGTTTTTCTCTAGGAGACAATTTCTAAGGCATCTTCCCTGTCACAAGATAGTTAGCTACATATGCATACCAAGGAGTGAATGTAGAAATAGAAAATAAATTTTCATCAGGAAAGTTATCTTCTACTGGTGCGTTATCTCCCAGATGAATCATTCTAGATAAGAAATCAGCCACAATATTATCCTTATCAGGTCTATCAATAATGTTGATATTGAACTCTTGTAATAATAATAGCCATCTTGTAACTCTAGGATTTGTTATAGGTTTGTTCATTAATAATTTGATGTCTAAATGATCAGTGTGTACAAAATCTTGATATCCTGTAATATAGTGTCTAAATTTATTGATAGCATGGACCACAACTAGCAATTCTTTTTCTGTGACCGTATAATTAACTTCAACTAGAGACAGATTTTTACTGACAAAGTAAATATCATAGGGCATTTGATTTTACCTTTGTCCAAGAACTGCCCCAAGGGTTGTTTCTGAGGCATTGGTACAGATATGAAAAGGAAGGGACCAATTTGGTCCTCTTAATACAAGGGTAGTTGACAATTTTTGTCTTAGAATCTCAAAAGATATTTGGCATTCATCATCCCACTTAAATTCGTCTTCTTTAGATAATAACTTGAATAAAGGGGTAGCTTGTTAAGCCCTAATATTGGCTCATTACCCCTTAATTGGGGCATATTATATTAGTAAAGTTATTTTATTTATGTCGTCTTTAGGCCATTAGTTGTAATTATACCTCCTAGTCTCCTATATATACCAAGGAGACATTTTCATTTTGAATCATCTTGTACTTGAACATTTAAGTGGGGTAAAAGGAGGTTGCACCCTCAAAGAGTCTTATTATCTAAAATTATCTCTTTTTCAAGGCGTTGAGTACTCTTTCTGAGGTTTTTCTATGCTATATTGATATTTGGTTCTTAACATATGGTATCAGAGATCAAGGCCTTGGGGTTTCGTGCTACATCTGAGACACCTTGGAATTTTTTTTATAACTTTTTTTCTACAATGTTTCAGAAAGAACATCTTGGAGGATATTTAGTAGATGGATCAAGATACGCTGGGTTCAAAAATCAACTCCTTAGACCTTATACTTTTGGATATACAACCTGTACAATATAGGGTTCTGGAATCATCCTGAACTGAGTCATTGCGAAATTTTTGCTATAAAACATTTTCTGTAACATTTATGACCTTGAACTCTAGAGGCTATTTACAGAAATTATTAAGATATCTTTGGTAAAACTTTCAGCTTCTGTTTCATCTTAAATTTGTAGAAACACCTTGTGTAAGATAGGGTATCTGACTAGTCTCAAGAAGGTATTCCAGGTAAAACAATCATAACTTCTTCCTAGAGTATCCAAATTGAGTGGGACTAGCTTTAGTGGATTTGGTACAGTCTGTAGTATTTCTGGTGTGAGTTTCAGAATTTTATATCAATTATTTTGTGTGGGGCACACTATACAAGTGAGATCTCCTGGAAAGGAAAAAAATCAGCAAGTTGTGGGGAAGTTAGCGTAAATTCCACTTGACACATCCAATTTCGATCAGACCTGTGGCATTGTAGAGATGAAATATCAGAGAACTACATAAAAGAAATTTTCATACCCAGAAGGGCCGAAACTTGGGAGATACAACAGAAGAAATATTGTCTAGCAGATCCACCACAAAATCAAGGTTCAAAAGTGATACTTGGCCAACATGCCACCCAAAAAGGGAACTTCTACACCAAATAAGCCTCCAGAAAGTCCTACTTGGACTCTTGATGAAGGTGAATAAATGTGTAGGGACATAAATGATTTACAAAAGAATATAGTAACAAAAGATGAACTACAAGAGATGATGGAGGGTTTAAAAGGGGAGATCATTGAAGTATTGAAAATTTTCGTAACAGAGAAGACACCTGAAGGTGAAAATGCATCCCATGAAATTCATGATGAGGACACAAGGAAAGTGAATCAAGAATGGAGAAA
>SNQJ01S0025462.1:16629-31383 GCA_010110895.2 Picea sitchensis
AATAGATCCATTTCAGAGTATCTCATTAAATGGAAGAAACTACCGGCTGAAGATTCCACTTGGGAAGATGAGTCTTTTATACAGAAGCATCCAGAGTTACTCAAGCATTGTGGAAAACACTTGTCTCAAGGGGAGGGGAATGTTAATCCCTAATATTGGCTCATTACCCCTTAATTGGGGCATATTATATTAGTAATGTTATTTTATTTATGTCAGCTTTAGGCCATTAGTTGTAATTATTCCTCCTAGTCTCCTATATATACCAAGGAGACATTTTCATTTTGAATCATCTTGCACTTGAACATTTAAGTGGGGTAAAAGGAGGTTGCCCCCTCGAAGAGGCTTATTATCTAAAATTATCTCTTTTTCAAGGTGTTGAGTACTCTTTCTGAGGTTTTTCTATGCTATATTGATATTTGGTTCTTAACATAGCTAGGCTTGTAAAATTCGGAATAAATCTTCTATAGTAGCTAGCATGCCCTAAAAAGATGCGAACTTCCTTTTGTGAGGAAGGTATTCTGATTTGTGTGATAATATAAATCTTTGCCTGATCAACTCTCATTCCAGAGCTTTTGATGTGATGTCCCAAAACAATACCTTCAGTGAGCATCATTTTTTACTTTCCATTACTTAAGGAAAGATTAGTTTCCTTACACCTAATCAAGACTTTTTCTAGACTGGTCAAAGCTTCCTAGAAGTCTTTTCCATGGACTTTAAATTCATCCATGTAGACTTCCACGCAATCATTGGTCATGTCAGATAAAATGGCTAGGACATCCCTTTGAAAAGTGGTTGGGGCATTGCAAAGTCCAAAAGGAAGCACCCTATAAGAATAGGTTCCCCATGGGTAGGTGAAAGTGGTCTTCTCCTGGTCGTCAGGTGCTATTTGTATTTGGTTATAACCACTAAACCCATCCAGGAACGAAAAATACTTCTTTCCAGACAAGGTATCCAACACTTGATCAATAAATGGTAAAGGGAAATAATCCCTATGGGTGGCTTTGTTCAACTCTCAGAAGTCTACACATATTCTCCACTTACCATTTTTCTTGGGAACTATGACAAGTTGAGACACGCATTGACTATCTGAAATGGGGTATATGAGATTGGCTTGAAGGAGCTTTTGCAATTCCTCTTTTACAATATATTTAAGGGTTGGATTCATCTTTCACTGAGGCTATCTAACTGGTCTGATTTGGTCATTATTGTAGATATGTTGTGTGCATGTGTCAGGGTGAATGCCATTCATGTCTTCATAATCCCATGCAAAGGCATCAAATTGTCTTTGGAACATTTCAATTACTTGTGTCTTTTGTTCTGATTCCAAACTACAGTTGATATACAAAGGTTTTCCTGGGATAATCTCAACAAGTTCAGTAGTTTCCTCGTTATCTAAGGAAGCTGGTGATAAAGTATATAATTGAGTGATATCAGGGTGCCAAGTTTGTTGAAATTCAAAACTGAAAATGTGTGACAATTCTGCAAAAGACCTTGGATATTCAATGCAATTTGTATCAGCCAAAAATAAACTTAAGACTTGTTCATCCAATTGTTCTTGCATTCCTCTTACTTGTTCAAGTGTTAACAGGGGTCTGATGCAATCTTCCTCTCCATAAGGGTTTTCTAGCCAAACAGGTATTTCCTGTGCCAGTTGGGCGGGAGGGAAGAGAACAAGTTTTTGGCTATGTGTTCCATTGGATATAGTCATCTCACCATACTGACAGCTGATAAAGGCATCTGTTGTGGCCAGCCAAGGGTGGCCAAGAACCACAGGCTGTCCTGGTTTGGGGGATGATTTAGAATAAATGACTAAAAAGTCTATTGGATATTCCCAAGAAGCTAGATTGACTGTGAAATCATATAGACTTCCTGCAGGGCTAATGACTGACTTATCTCCCAACTCTATCATGGTTTGGGTTGGTCTTAACTAGTTGATTTGGAGATTTTGCATAGTGTCAAAAGGAATTACATTAATTGTTTCACCCAAATCAATGAGTGTGTTTGTTAAAGAAATACCATTAATTTCAATAGTGACTACTAGGTTTCGAGGGTCATTATATTTGTATGGCATTTCATAAATAAATTCAGATAATTTTCCCACCACCTGAACAAGGGGAGGTTCCTTCTTCTTCCTTCCTGGTTTCTTAATGCAAAGATCCCTTATGATTTTGGCATATATGGGGATATCCTTAATGGCTTGTAGCAGAGGTATTTTTATACATACATTTTGTAATTCATCCTCTATATCTATGTGCAAGGGTGGGTCAGGTTTCTTCACTAATAGTCTTTCGGGGTAGGGTGGAAGATTAACTTGTTGAGGTACTCGTACAGACTGAGAAGTGATTGGAATAGGAGGGGAAGTCTCTTCTTCTGCAGGGGTGGTTTGAGTGCTTTCTTCCTCAGAATGATTATAATTTTCTTCCTGAATTATTACTGCAAGATTTGATTGGTTTACAGCTTTCTCCGATCGTAGTTGAATTTCATAGGTGGGAAAGGTTGAATTTGAGTGGGTGCATAGAGTGCACAGAAGGAACTCTATTGAGTTCATAGGAAGACAGAATCTCTAAGTATTTCTCCAAGAGGCTCTGCTAAGCGGGCATTGAGCATGTACACAGGGTTATTGAATACCTGGAAACACTCAGTAAGAGATTTCTTGAGTAGACGGAGAATCAGGAGGGCATCTAAATTCTCCATTTGAAGGATAAAGGAAGAAGGACAATTTTTCCTTAGGGGTCGAAGCTACAAGAAAAATTAGGGGGGATAGCACCCTTGTGTGCATATGAATACTCTGCAGTGGCGTAGGAGTTGAAGAATCCTTAGGGGATTCGAAGGACAAACTCAGGGAGGAGTAGTGCTTTCAGCGCACGAAGCCATAGTTGCAATGAGAGACAACATTCACACATGCGCAGGTGAGGATTCCGGTCTTGGATCTCGTAGAGAAAAGGAACAAAATTTGAAGCCTTTGAAATCTATGGAATCTTCCAAGTAATCGGAAGAAAGTACAAGCTCAAGAGGAGGCACAGTAGTCGTCCGTTCAGACTACAGATGAATCTGGACCATTGAAGATTTCACATCCAGGAATCATCAGAGCGAACACGTAGGAAGAAGAGGATCTGGACCATCAGATCTGTGTTCAATTACCCGATAGTTGTTAGATCTGTCAGGAGCTGCGAGGGAGTTGGACCCTCACGTGGCAGAACTAAAGCAAAANAAAATCCGAAAAGGCATCGACACATCGGGATATCGGAGATCTCGAGGACATGAGTTTGGTCATTCGACCTCAGAAACTCCGAAATGGAAACGTTTGATCTGAACCGTCTAGTTTGGGGAGGACGAGTGTAACATGATCATCCACTTTGGAGATCTGGGCACTAGGAAATCGCAGAATGCAATATCCCGATAGCCAATAGGTTTTGTGTGGGCCACAGCGGAGTCGGCGAGTGGACAGGTGCCACACCATATCAGAGTTTCATGGCGATAAGTCCTGAAACAATTGCATCCGAATTCGTGATATTGAAAAGTCCAAAATGCCGATGAGGTGAAGCGTTGGAAATTCAAACTCGCGCGTGAGTCAGAGTTTCGACATATCAGGATTCGGGGTTCAGCAAAGGCAATTTGTTGGGCATCGCAAGTGCCAAAATCGCGATAGGGAAAACCCCGATAGGAAAAGGTCAGTGTTGACTGGTTGTCGGGTTTCGGGGACTCGAGAGTCCAACACCCGACCACTGACCTCGCGAAGTCGTGAAGTCCGATCTCCCGAGTGCAAAGAGGGGATCCCGTGAAAGTTGTTGTGGGTGCAGATTTCCCGATAGGGAAATAGAAGAGATATTTAAGAGTTCTTCGGGCCAGTGGTAAAGAGAAGATCCTGTGAGCACACAGACCTTCCGATCTGCGGGTGTGGGAAGCATGCATGTGCACCAGTTGGTATCAGAGCCTGATTCTTGTCTGTGTATTTCAGGCGAGGGAGGCATAAGAGATAAAGAGCACTCTGATACACTGCGCCAGTTGGTATCAGAGCAAGAACTTTGTTTATATATTTCAAGCAGAGGGAGGAGGCAAGAAGAAGACAGAGCGTTGAGGACTCTATAGGTGATCGCTTGCAGATGAGCAGCAGGTTTTCCAAGGTTATGATCGGAGACAACGATATGGCCACTGAAGGCCATAGGTATGCTGAGAGGAAAAGTCCAGAGCTAATGAGCGCAGCCGAAAGGGGGAAAGAACTTGCCGACATCAGGGCAAGAATGGAAAATCTTGAACTTTGGTTGCAGCAGAATACCAGGTCAAGGTGGGTATATGAATGGCCCATGAGGAAGCTGAAGGTAAAATGGCCAGTCAAGGAGTTGATGGCTAGAGGGCAGCATTGACTATTAAAAGGATGGTTGAGGTATGCTAAAAACCTCGACGGACCTGGAGAAATGGTTCAGATATGTGAACCAGAGATTGGGAGAATTCTTGATGAAGAGAACCAAAGGGGATCAACTGAAGATCTCAAGAACTGCCAGGAGAGCAGAGAGGAAATTCCAAATTGCCAGGTGGACAAGGAGTTGAGATTAGCTGAAGATCTCGCGGACTGTCAGGAAGACAGCCGAGGAATTTCACCTTGCCAGCTGGGCAATAAAATGAGGTCGCTGCAGGATCTCAAATACTACCAGGAGGGCAGCGAAGGGATTCCCATTTTCTATGTGGTCAAAGGAACAGAGATGGAATCAGTTGATTCCATGGACTTCCAAGAGGGCAGTGGGAGTATCTCAAATCGCCAGGTGGGTAGAGATCAAAATACGAGACTGTCTGAAAGTCTCATGGACTCAGAGGTGAGTTCAATTCAGCAAGGAGTGTTGATGAAGATGGGATCGGTTGATCTCATAGTCTGCCAGGAAGGTAGCAGGAAAATCACATATTGCCAGGTGGGCAGGGATGAACAGATGAGACTATCTGAGAATCTCATAAACTTAGAGGTGAGTTTGGATCAGCAGGTGCAGCTGACAAAGGAGGAAGATATGAGAAATCTTCTGGTGATTGGGGGAATTGAAATACCCCTACCACTTAGCTCAGAGGAGGTAGAGGTCTATGTTGCAGATGAAGCAGCAACAACAGAAGGACAACTAGTTGTGACTGTCAGGGAAGAACAATTGGAGCAGATATTTGAAACTGCCCAAGTAGACGAAGGAGATGAAAAATATGAGCATTCTGAGGAGTGTCTCAATGCTTTTAGCTAGGAAACTAAGGGAGTTACAGCACTGAAGCTGACAACAGAAGAAGTAAAAGAGGAGAATGAGCATTCTGAGGAATGGCTCAATATTTTTAGCCAGGAGACTGAAAAGATTGCAACCTGAGAGTTTGTAGAAGAAGAAGAAGAAGGAGAAGACAACATTAGTTTGGCTAATCTGTATGAGCAGATAGAACCCCTAGAGAGAAGGGTGAAGGTGCAGGGCATGCACATCCAACAGGTGAAGTTGGAAGCTGATGAAGAAGGCATGGGAGATCACAGTGATCTGCCCATGTGAAGAAAATTTTTGCAGCTGAGGAGACAACATGAACAAGGCCAGCCATTGGAGTAGCTGGACAAAGTGATCGATATGATCAGAGAGCTAATGATCTGGTTGACAGAGACTACCAGCAAGGAGAAGTTGGGAAGAAAGGCAGCAGCAGCACAGAAGCAGCGGCAACAACAGGAAGATCGAACGGATGAACAACTCCAGAGGATGATTTGGGATCCAGGAGGATTTCAACAACTCAAATGAGAAGCTCATGAATTTTGTAGCTGAGGAGTATGATGCAGGAGCATCTCTCCATGCTAGCCAGCCATGTCAAGCACACCATTTTCAAAGCTAAAGAGAGGCGTAGTCCTCATTTAAAACTTGAATTGAATGTAATTTAATGTTTAAGTTGTTGAGTTGTGAAGCCATGCCTTTGGGCAGGCATTAGAGTAGGCAGGCCTTTAAATGTTTTTAAGGATGAGATCTAGATCTGGATAATGGACTAGACATCCCATTCAATGTAATTGAATAGGGTAGGTAGATTGGAGGGAAGCGCTCTAAGAGCCCCCTCATGTAAAAGATCAATATCTATCTCATTTTGGAAAGAGAGAGAGAGTTGGAAGAATGAGAGGAGAGTCTGCGAGTAGAGAGCAGAGGAGAAGGAGCCGAGACCTTGTTACAGGCCGTGCTCAAGAACACCTTGTAAATACAGGCATTTTCCATATTTAATACAAACAACATTTTTTCCTGCATCTTTCATGTGTTAGTGTTCTGTATATGGTGTGAATGTACGTTGTAGATGTATGCTATAGGTTTGCATTTGCAAGAGTGTGTTTGATTTTCAGGGTTAAAAGTCTTTGAGGCTTCATACCAGGAGGGTGTGACGGAACAATGTGGGCTCTGATAGCCATGCAAAGAGGGTGCATTTCTAAATCCTGCGGGTTTAGACAAAGACGTGATGTGGGCACAAGAATGGGAATCAACAACTCAGAAAGACCTGTGAGGTTTCTTAACACCTCATGAGGCAAGGCTGTATAAGAGAGACACAGTTGCAGATAGAACTTCTGAGGAGTTTTGTGGAGCTCTGCCAGTTGGGCATTGAGCCAGTGCAAGGAGTGCACAAAGGAAGACTTCTACTAAGAAGTTCACTGAAGAAACAGAATCACCAAGGATTCTGAGAGCTCTGCCAGAAGGGAATTGAGTAGGTGCATAGAGTGCATAGAAGGAACTCTATTGAGTTCAGAGGAAGACAGAATCTCTAAGGAGTTCTGCAAGAGGCTCTGCTAAGCGGGCATTGAGCGTGTACACAGGGTTATTGAATACTCGGAAATACTCAGTAAGAGATTTCTTGAGTAGACGAAGAGTCGGTAGGGCATCTGAATTCTCCATTTGAAGGATAAAGGCAGAAGGACAAGTTTTCCTTGGGGGTCAAAGCTATAGGAAAACTTAGGGGGGATAGCACCCTTGTGTGCATGTGAATACTCTACAGTGGCGTAGGAGTTGAAGAATCCTTAGGGGATTCGAAGGACAAACTTAGGGAGGAGTAGTGCTTTCAGCGCACGAAGCCATAGTTGCAAGGAGGGACAGCGTTCACATACGCGCAGGTGAGGATTCCGGTCATGGATATCGTAGAGAAAAGGAACAAAATTTGAATCCTTTGAAATCTCTGGAATCTTCCAAGTAATCGAAAGAAAGTACAAGCTCAAGAGGAGGCACAATAGTCGTCCTTTCAGACTGCAGATGAATCTCGACCGTTGAAGATTTCACATCCAGGAAGCATCAGTGCGAGCGCGCAGGAAGAAGAGGATCTGGACCGTCGGATCTGGGTTCAATTACCCGACAGTCGTTAGATCTATCAAGAGCTGCGAGGGAATTGGACCCTCATGCGGCAGAACTGAAGAAAAAAAAAATCCCGAAAGGCATCGGGATATCGGAAATCAGGATATCGGAGATCTCGAGGACGTGAGTTTGGCTGTTCGACCTCAGAAACTCCGAAATGGCGAGGTTTGATCTAAACCGTCCGGTTTGGGGAGGATGAGTGTCACGTGATCATCCACTTTGGAGATCCGGGCACTAGGAAATCGCAGAACGCAATATCCCGACAGCCAAGAGGTTTTGTGTGGGCCACAGTGGAGTCAGCGAGTGGACAGGTGGCACACCATATCGGAGTTTCATGGTAAGAAGTCCTGAAACAATTGCATCCAGATTCACGATATTGTGAAGTCTGAAATGTTGATGAGGTGAAGCGTTGAAAAGTCAAACTCACACGTGAGTCAGAGTTACGACATATCGGGATTCGGGGTTCGGCAAAGGAAAGTTGTTGGGCATCACGAGTGGCGAAATCACGATAGGGAAAACCTCGATAGGAAAAGGTCAGTGTTGATTGGTTGTCGGGTTTCGGGGACTTGGGAGTCCAACGCCTGACCACTAACCTCACGAAGTCGGAAAGTCCGATCTCCCAAGTGCAAAGAGGGGATCCCGTGAAAGTTGTTTTGCGTGCAGATTTCCCGATAGGGAAATAGAAGAGCTATTTAAGAGTTCTTCGGGCCAGTGGTAAAGAGAAGATTATGTGAGCATGCAGACCTTCCGACCTGCGAGTGTGGGAAGCATACATTTGCATCAATAGGTCCCCTCCAACCTTGTTGCCAAGGTTGAGTTTGAGCTTGCTGAGGTGTCCATTGTGGATAGGTCATTGGGGAAGGACCCCATTGTTGTTCTTGATACTATGCATTAGGGTCCTAAAATGTATTGGGGTTTTGGGCTCTCCAAGGTCTTCTGGAAGGATATGGTTGTTCTTGTGAGGCTCCTCCTCCCCTATACATGGCTTGTAGCTCTAGCAAAGTCAGACACTCAGATGTGGGGTGTTCTAGTGTACACAGGCCATAGATTTCTATGACATTTAATGGGCATTCCTTCTCACTGTGCTTCTTTCGACATCTATGGAAAAATATTTCTAAAGCAGCCTCTTCTTCTTGTTTCTTTTTCAGTTTTAGATTATCTAACTGGTTACTGATTGTGCTCAAGATGTCTATTTTAAAGTTCTCCAATAAGTTTCCTAACTTAGTTATGGTGATAGTCCCTGATCTTTGTTTTGTATTTACGCTAAAAGAATCTCTTGGTCCTTTCCCTATTTTAGCTTGTCCTCTTGAGTATCTTCTACAGTAATCTGCAATCTCTGCAAAAGGCTTTTGGTGTACATCTCTTGAACTCAACAAGTTTAAAACTTCTATGCAGTCATCTCTAAGACCTTTCAAGAATATAGTTCTTACTACATCTGGGTCTGTGGTGAATAGTTTTGATTTCTAATACTTGTATAAGAACCTTTCTAAGTAGTCTTTAGGTCTTTCATCTTATGTTTGCTGCATTTTAAAAATGTCATTTTTAGCATTATCCTTACAATAGTCTTGGTATTTCCATAAAAATGTGTCTTTCATCTGATCCTAAGAGAGGATTGTATTTTCTCCTAAGCTCGTGAACCATCTTAAGGCTGAATATTTCATTGTAGTAGGAAAGAGCTTAAGTTTTTGGGCATCGTCTGAGTAGTTATAGCTTCTACATAATATGTCAAACTCAAATAAAAATAAATCTGGATCTTCAGTTGACATACCTCTGAAAGTGGGTAACGATGATAGTGGGATATTTTTCATGCTGATGTTTCTGGAAATATCCAAGATTGGAAACCCAAAAGTCTCTGTCTCTGTGGCTACATTTCCTTCTTCTTCTGCCATTCCACCGATAGATGGTTCAGAAACTAGATTTTTTGTGTCTCATAAATGTTCAGCAGATTCACGTTTTGCCCACCCCAATGTTGATTCTTCTGTTTTAGGTTTTCCTTCTGGAGCCTCGCTGGCTCCCCTTGAATTTTCTCCCGGTGGAATTTTTCCTACACCAGTGTCAGTTGGATTAGTGAGGGGGGTTGTTCTTGAATCTTTAGAGCTTACAAATATACCCTTGTTATCTCTATATCTATGCATAAAATGGAAATTTGATTCTTAACTGAATTGAAATCCCAATTCTATCTAGAAGGTAAGAAGGCAATCTAGCTTTGGAGAACCCCACTCTAGTGGCTGCATGGATCTTCACTCACATCTTAAACATTTTATCCTCCTCCCTCAAGCAGCCTTTAAAAGCATTCAAAAACTATGCAAACAATCTAAGCTAAAAATCACTTCCTACCGTTTGCAACTCCCCGGCAACGACGCAAAAATGTTGTGCTACTTATATGTTTAGTATAATGCACTCATTAATTATCAATCTAGGATTCGTAATCACCAGAGTTAAAAGACACCAGTAAGAAAGGTAATTCTAATGTCATGAGTATAGAACTATTCTAGATTATGTATGTTGAAAACAAAGCAAACTAGCAAACTAAAACACACTTTGGTTGTCTTTCACAGAGAGGCTATCTACTCCATTATGGCACATGAAAGTATGATATGGAGTTCTTTTGATAGATCAACTATGCTATTTGACCCAGAAAACTAACTATGCAATCACACTTCTGAAAGGGAAATCACGCATCAATCATCAAGACATAACATGGGTAGTTCAATAGTCAATATACTGAGTATGTTGTGGTTCACAATGTGTTGTTGTGAACTTCACTAGTTCTCTTTCAAATATGTCTGACTACTGCTACCAACATTCATGTCCATGAAACAAAATCAAATTCATAAAAACAGAAACAGAGAATATGCAAAACAGAGTGAGTAAAGATCTCTAAGCAATCATATAATCGAAATCCTAGTCTAAACTATACTACTATCATCTGAAAGAATTAAAGCTTCAACTAATCTAACATTTACACTATTGAAATCAAATGCTAATACTAATCTACAAAGATGTTGACCTTTGTTGGGCAGTGGGCCCTTGCCGCTTCAACAGGTCAACGACTGGAGTCTACAATAAGCTTGCTTTCAACCCACACATTACTCTTACTCAAACTTCAAAACATAGAATCAAACTATGCTAACAACTCAACTCACATTCAATCATAGACAATCAAGACATGGAGATAAATGACGTCCTTCTATTAATATTCACCCAGAATATGTTCTACAATATGTAACGCTGCTTCACATGCTGTGTTATGCTAACTCTCCACTACCTCCACCATCCTTTCCATGACTATTTAAACAGTCTTAGTCGTGAAACACAAGGAGGTGAAATCTTTTGCAAATCAGTCGATTGTCAAATTTAATTATTTGGTTACATATTTTAAGCTTCATCCTCATGACACGAAGTGCATGAGGATGAAGTAATAACAAACTATCCTAACATAGCCTTGCTTAAACATTTATGATTCAATAAACATCCAACAATTGTCTTGGGCACGATCTGGAGCTAAACTTGGTACATTCGGATTCCTGTATTGGTACTGGATCGTGACAGGTAGATGGTACCAGATCCAAACAGTGCACAAATGGTTGGTATTGGATCACGACAGTCTACGGTCGTTGGTACCGGATCGCGATAGGTGAGATTCGGTACTGGATATGAATAGAAGGTGCGCTTGGTACTGGATTCAGACAGTGGCAATCTAGCGCATAAGTACCGGATAGCTGAGCTGGTACAGGAAGGTTGGACTTATCTAGAGGTCAAAGGTTATACATGGAAAATTGAAGCATTAGTACATGAAACATTTAATCTCCTGTATCAATAGACCACAAAAATGCATGGCTTAATTATACTTACCTTGAGACCTTATCAATGGCTAATGGTAGTGTTCTTTTTCATTTATCCAAGCTTAGGTAAGCAAAAAAGATATAGATGAGGAGTATAATAGGCTAGTGGGGATGTCAATTTAGAGGCTCAACACTCTCCTTTGTCTCCAATGTAGCATCTTTGGCTCTGCTCAATCTGGATAGAATGTGGTGAGTTGAGAATATAGGGCTCCAATGTCACGACTTCATCTCTGCTCTACAAAGAATGTGGTGAGGTGATTATATAGGTAAGACTACGAGTGGGAGGTAAGGCTAGGAACAGGAGTTGAGGCTATGAGCGGGAGGTAAGGCTGCAAGCAGGAGGTGAGGTTGCAAGCGGGAGGTAAAGCTGGGAGCAGGAGGTGAGGGTGTGAGCAGGAGGTGAGGGTGTGAGCGGGAGAGTTAACAATGGATTGGTTTTTTTTTAATTTTGGATATATGTGAGCGCGAGAGATAACAATAGATTGGTTTTTTTTTAATTTTGGATATATATTATATATTATATATAATATATAAATTATATTATATAATACAACATTAATATACAACAATGCAATTAATGTTAGTTATACAACTATATAATTATACATCCTAGGCTCCTAGGTCCTTCCCAATCAAACTAAATGGTGTGATATAAGCATTGAGATTCTCTCAAAGAATAAAAAAGTATACCTAAGCCAAGCTTAACCCCACTTTGTCATCAACAAATCATCAAATTAGTAACATTTGGGGCCATCCAAAATGTGTTCCCTATAGAACTCTCTCCCCCATCAGCATATGGCCACCCAAGAAAACACGTGGACCATAAGATCCCAATATTTTCACTACCATGGTCACCATATCTCACATCTCCTTAGACTATATCACACCAATAGGGATGGCAACATCAACATTTTTCATCCCTCACTCACAGCATGATCTTTGATCAATTCCTCCATGGTCCTACCCCCTCCTAGTTGGGGCCAACTATCTCAGACCTATTCACATAAGGGAAAACCAATCATGAAATAGATGTCCAGTAGTGCCAACACTAGACATTTTCCCTAAATCTCAAAACACTCCCCATCAAGTTACCAAAATCTAGTGATCCTCCTTAATAACACCTCATTAGCACACATAAAAGGGTATTGAAGTACCTTGAATAACCCATACCACACAAGATGACTCCCCACTTGTGGTTTCCCAACCACATCATTCCATAAATCCTTAAAATCTCTCTCCCTCTAGTGAATATGCTCATTTACCAATCAAAATCAAAGGGAAAAACCACCATCAGTGTATAGGCTCGGGTGACTTCTATCCCTAATTCTTCCATGACAGTTTTGGGCATGAGGTAGTGAGAAGCCCCTGAATCCATCAAGCAGTTGTGTAGTACCTTGTCATGTATGTTCAAGGAAATGTATAAGGGAGGGGATGAGTCATTCCTATCTTCTACCATAGGACCTAAAATAACTGCAGGCTTTTCATCTTGCAAATTAATGGAGTCCATGGGAAGGCTAGAGACCTCAGACTGTAAAAGCTTAGAAAATCATTTCTTGAACCCTTCTTGTTTAATCAATTCGGTTAGGGGCACAGGAATTCTGATCTTTTGAATTTCATGCTCGAAATTAAAAGAATATGTAAGCTTTGGAATTTCTCTTATTTCGAGAACATGACTCTGGATTATGGGAGAGAGGGGTTGGTGCTTCTTACCTCTGTGACTATCTGCTACTTCATTGGCAGGTTTCTCTGTCCTAGTGGACTACTCAGGAACGTCAGGCGCTATAGTCCTTTTCTTGGACCTCATATCATACCTGCCTTGGCCGCCACTAGCCTTGCCATCCTTGCTCAGCTCATTTAGCTGACTGTCCATGAGAGACTCCTCATATGCAGATTGAGTGAGATGAGGAAAAGGAGGAGTGTCTCTGAAGCAATGTATTTCAGGATCAAGCTCATTTGTCTCCTCTTCTTCCCCCTCAGTCACAAAATTGTCTTGAAAAGGGGCCTAAATCTTCTAGTCTTCTCTGTCTCTTCCCCTCTCCCTTTGCACAGTCAGGGAAGTAATATTGTTTGGCCTCATGAAACCTCCTTTTTTTTCGGTGTTCTAAGGGCCCTTGTATGCTTTCCTCCCTTCCACTTTCATTCTCTCCATCTCTGTAGACAGATATTTCACCATCCTGGTCAGTTCATCCACTTGAGGGTGGGGCACCGATGGGCTAGAAGTTGAGGCTTCCGACCTTCCCTTTATTTTGTCTACGTCGGCCTTGTTTCTCAATCTATTAGCCGCTAATACATTGGATTCAACTTCTATGGCTGCATCTTTCATTTCAGCTAAGGAGGTGGCTCTTCTTTCTCTCAGTAACAGAAAAAAATCAGGGCCAAACGTACTAGCATAAGAAATCTTGGCTGAGGCTTCTGAAGGCTTTATCTCGGCAGGGATTTTGTTATACATCTTATTGAACCTTTGGAGAAGTCGGAGACAGACCCTCCATCCATCTTCTTCAAAGACCCGAACTCTGTCATGTAATACATGAAATCCTTCCTATCGCCCCACTGCCTCAGGAAAACACCATCTAGGGCTTCGATACCAGCAATAGATCTGGGGGCCACTCCTCTAAACCATTTCCTCACCTCGGCATCCAGGCTCTAGACGAAGACTCTCATCCAGGCATCTTCGTTTTCAATGTCCAGGTTGTCTGCATAACTGTAGAAAGAAGCCAGGTGTTCTTCCGTGGTTATGTCCCCTTCCCCAGTGAACTTGGGAATATACTTCAAGTAATCTCCAGCAGGGAGAGGATTCATAGGATGAGGTAGGATTAAGGGAGTATATCTGGCAGCGACTATGGCGTCCATTCTATTTAGAGGGGGTTTAGCACCAGCCATAGGAATATTAGGTGGAGGAGAGCTTGGAGGAGAAAGAGTTCGCGAAGGGGCTACCAGGAATGAGTCTCTAAGTGGAGTGGGAAACAAGAGGGGATTTAAGGATAAAGCCAATGAGCTCAAGTCAGCAGGTGCCCCTCTTTGCCCAGGAGTAGTAGCAGTAACAAGAGGAGGAGCAGTAAATATAGGAGTGGGGAAATCTGTTGTAGTCCTGGGTCTATGCCAAGGTACAGCTTCAGAGGAGAGGGGAGTGACAAGGATTTCTCCCTCCAATCCCAGACCAGGAGGGGAAAAATTAGCAGGAACACTCCCACAATTGAGGAAACGGGAAACCTTTGAAGGAGGTCTATTAAGAAATTGGGGAGGAGAAAATGGAGTTCCTACAGAAGGAGATGGCAGATTACCTGTTTCGGCGGTGGAAGCTTCTTCTTCAGGGGCCTTTCCTTTTCTGAGAACCACCTATGGATCAGTTTCAGGTGTAGCTAGAGGCAGCTGTGGATGACACTGCTTGTGTCTGCCTCTGAAAGCCACAATTAGTTAGCAGGCTTGCCACAGGGGAGTCATCACAATGGAGTCGCCAAGTGCATAGTAGCAATCTTCAAAGGCTCTGATACCCGATGCACCTTCAGAATCAGAGGCTCAATGTCATTCAATCCCGGGGAAAATTTTCAACTTCATCCCCGGCAACGGCACCAGAAATGTTAGCGTCAGAAGTC
>SNQJ01S0025463.1:8064-22602 GCA_010110895.2 Picea sitchensis
CATCATTTTAATTACTAAAAGATCCAGTGAATGTATTATCTCGCCCTGTGAAGTTCTTTTTCGGCATTTCTGGTTGTATCTGTTATTTGATTGAATACAGACCCCATAGCCCAATGGATGTGTAGACCGCCTCAACCAACTTCAAAAAACTCTTTTACAACAAAACATACTTGTTCCTTTTACCTAGCCTAATATCTAGATTAGAAACAAAGCTAAATCTTATAGAGAGATCCCTCTCTGAAGCTGGAAGGGCTAGATCCCAGCTTTAAAAGCGGTTGGATAAAGTTACCTTTGTGGATTCCTTCTCTGTCAACCTCTTGGAAATTTACAGAGTGCTAACACCATCAAATTCAATTTGAATGCTAAACACCATCTTACATACCACTTCAAACATGGCTTAAAAAATAATGAACCTATCTAGCAACTCTTCATATTTGGCTCCGTGTTTCTCTAACACCTGAGCAATGAGGGTCTTTTGTGATCAAATAATGCTTAGTTGCTTCAAATACCTTGGTGTTTTTTCTCTTGGAAAAATCGGAGTTAGAGAACCAAACCCCAAAATCCCTCACAATTTTCTCATTCTTTATCAGTTTCCCATCCTCCCAAACTACCTCTTCCAAGACTCTCATTTCCTCTTTCACTGTAGTAGAGCATTGTACATGGTGATTCCTCTAAGCCCGTAGGGAATCCCTTTCAACTTTGATTGTGGGTAGATCTAAGGCTTCATTTTTGGCATGTGCAGGTGGATTACATCAACACCCTTTGCATTTCCTTGAGCTAGTCCTATGGCCCTCCATGTCAGAACCATGTTATCGCACAATCTGTAGATTGTGAAAATCCCAAACCAATCCATGGGAGTGTGACAACTATGGAAGTATCTACCCATTTTCACCTTAGATAGACACTCCCCTCGCTTTAGTGATGATAAGTCACCACAAGGGGGGAATATTGGTACCTTAGGGGGATTGAGATGGAAATATAAGTGAAACCCCTATAGGTCAAGTTTGAAGATGGAGGATGGCTTGATGAGGAGTCTTGTGAAAGGGTAAATGATTTCCAATTGTTTTGTACCTACAAAACAATGTTAGCTCTACCCGGAACAAGAAAAATGATGATCAAACTAGCCTTTAACCAATGGGGATTTAGAAAGAAACCTTGTTTTCCCAAATTGCAGTAGTATATAATTCTATAAATCGTCAATAAACAATTACCAACAACTGCAAATTTAACCACTAAAATCAATTGTAAGATGATGGAAACTAACATAGAAATAACTAGTTAAACTTCCACTGAAAAGAGCAAGACTTTAGATGGTTTTTAGGGATGTTTATTAAGTGTTATCAGAAAGTATTATAAAATCCAAGTGGCTGTAGCAAAAAAATGCTATAACGGCTAAATCTAACCACAAAAATTGACAAGAAACTGTGCAAATGATAGCTAATAATCAATGTAACCATAATCCGGGTTCATAGGGAAATTTCAGCGGTAGATAAGTGAGTAATAGATGAAAGAAGATGAGTTTTGATGCACCCCTAATGGTTGTAGCTTTATTTTATAACAAAAACAATAATTACTAGGCTAATCTAGATGTCGTTATGGAACAAAGATGCCTTAAGAATGCAAAATTGATTCCAACTTGAACAATTGCAAAATATATATTTTTCACGTATTCCAATGCAATGATTTTAGATCTCCAATGAAAATTAGACTAGAGCCTTTATATTTTGGGTTATGGGGTATCTTTTTGCAAAATCTAGTTGTGTTACCTCCCTAGGGGTCTATGCCTTTTTACTCCCTAGGGCAATCAAAACTAGCAAGGTAAATCTAGGAGGGTGTAAGCTTTTTTACTCCCCCTGGCAACCTTGTTAAGTAGCTTCTCCAAGACAACTAATGGAACTTAGTGGAGAGTGTATGATTTTATACTCCTCCAAGGGTTTAGACAATAATAACGATGAAACAATAAGAAAAACTAAAAATATGCATAAATTCCTTACCAATTCCAAGAGCTAACAAGATTAAACCCTCTTTACCAAGAATTTTCCACCACAAAGCAAGAGAAAGCATCCAAGAGAGATAGAACACCACTTCCTTCCAAAGGACAAGTAACTAACATCCAAAATAGCATAAGAGAGAGAGTTTGAATTGCTTAAGTAGGGTGAAAATTTCAACCCAACACCTACTTAATTCTCAAGTGTGTTATGTCTAAAATGAAAGTGATAAGGTATGTATTTATACATGACCTTGTAAAAACAATTTATCCACTTAAATTAGGGTAAAACACAAATTAGGGAGGTCGAACTCCTAATTTCCCCCTTTATAAATTACAATTCAATTTTACAAAATAAGCAAGCCCTAAAAGATTATGTCATTCCCTCTAGGGGTGACGTTTTGGCATGGTGAATAAGTCATTGAGTTGTTTGAGGGTGTTGTTGGGATTCCAAAGGCCCAGTCTTCATGTGAAATGGATTCCTTCCATCAAGACACACCAATTCATCATCAAATCAACCAACAACACCAAACCCTAGCCCTCCAAGTGTGACGTCATGCCCCAGAAGAGAGAGATAAGGCCTCCAAAGGCAAATTTTGGGGCTGGGAAGGCTAGCGATTCACCTTCAAAGGACACGCAAGTGCCTTCAAAGGCGATGTCCCTCATCCAAATTGTCCAAGGAGAGGGGACACATCATCCAACCTGTGGGCTTCCTTCCCCAAGTGAAGGTCCAAGTGACCTTGTGCCTCCACGATCAAGCTTTCACCTGTCAAGGACCTGCAAAGACAAGAAAGTATGCACTCGAAAGGCCCGCAAGTCAAAATATCATGCCACGTAAGCCACATTTAATAAAAGAACCACCTGAACAAATGCATCAAATCCCCCCTTTTCAAAATAAGCATATGCTCAAAGACCTTATAAAATTTGCCAAATTTAGATATGGGAGAGGTGTCATAGTGCCCTATTAGGTGGACCATTTCCCAGGTCAAGGAGTGTTTCCCAAGTGGAATCCCTTCTAAGTCATGTAGTGGGTATGAAGTGGATGGGGTTATACTTTTAGGAATGACACTTCATGACATACACGGGTTCATATTGTCTCATTTTGTGGGTGGCTTTGTAGAGGGTGTGCTGCCCTTCATCTGTGATGCAACATTTTTCCAAGCCCATTTGTAATTTAATTTATTAGAGTGTTTCCAGGTTGAATATGTATGGGGGCACTAAACTGAGCAATAAAAACAAAGCCGACATACACTCTACCCTAGTTACAATGATTCCCCAAGTTGAAGACAATGTGGGGCACTCAACTAATCAATAAAAACAAATCCCCCACATGTTCTACCTTGGTTGGCATGATTGATTAATTAGTTATTTTTAGGGGTCCCTCAATTTTTTCAAGAAACAAGTTGTTCGAACCACAACATGGGCCCCACCAGGAGGGAAAAACTCGCCCATGCCCAAGGAATAGGCCACTGACAATACCTCCAAACAAATTGAACCACCCACCACCTTATTTAACTAGACAGAGGTAGACCCACTAAGCCTCCCAACCAAAGGAAAATAAACCTATAACTATTGTCGACGGGGTCATTGAGCACCCCAAGAACCCAACCAACATCCTTGGCAAACCAAATGTTAGGACGAGAGCCACAAATGAGCAGACCCCACCCCTTGAATTTATCATCAAACACCCCCTCAGAAGCAGGCGAGATAGTCACCAAATGAGAGGTCCACTCAAGTCGAAGCAACCGACCTTTGCATCTATCCAAGCCCAAATGAAATTGGACAATCCTTTTATCAAATCGAATTGCCTCTACTTGACGAAAGACACTCAAGTCCCATTCCATCACCATGATATTCTGGGGTCTCATCCAACCCCACACATAACCAAAATTAGACTCCTTCGGACACAACCTAAACTTCATTCCTGTATCCTCGTTGTAGCATTCTCGCTTCCCACTAGGTGCAATGAAACCCCACATCACCTTGGTACGAAGGTTGCCATCTTAAGCATGTGCATGGAGATCACTCAGGCTCCCAGCTGTCACCCCATCTGAGGAGTTACTGATTGATATCTCTAATTCGATTAAATCTAAAATGTTTATTGTCGGATTTCAAACAAAAAAGATGATTTTCCTTCCTATTATTTTGTTCAGCGAAAAAAGAGCCAATTTGTAGCATGCTTACACTATGGTTGTACAACCAAATATAGTGTGAAGGATATGTGTAACGTTTGTGCCTAAAACTGATGTGATATGTGACATAAGTTGGCTTAATAAAATTGCAACAAGAGACACTACATGTAGTTTACAACTACATATGAAAAAGATGTATAATGCATGTACATGAAGCTTATGTGATGAGTGGTTTAAATTGATCCAAATAATATTATAATTAAAAAAAAATAACATTGTATAGATGAGATGAGTTCTTATTAATCAAAATATTAAAAAAATATCAAACTTAGTATATATAAAGAAATACACACATTTTTAATTAAAATCTTTGAAATATAAAACAAATTATATCTTAATTTCTGAGAAAGTTATATCTTTCATAAATTTTGAATTAAAATGAATTTGCTTTAATTATATATATATAAAAAAAAAACAACTAAAATTTATATTAAAAATAAATCAATTTTTTTAAAATAAAAGAGATTTTAGAACATTTTTATTTCATTTATTTAAACTTATTAAAGGTTAACTAGTTTAAATAAAAAAAACCATTTATTTAAGTTAATCTAAAAATCAACACACTTAAATCCCCCAAAAATTACCAAGCCTTGGAAATATGTATAAATATGTATTAAAAGTAAAAAGTTTACTACAATCAAATCCACTTCCACTTTTCGAAAATAATTTACCAAATTTATTAATTATGGAAAAAAAAATGCACATTTTATCAAAATCCACTTCCACTTTTCGAAAATAATTTACCAAATTTATTAATTATGGAAAAAAAAATGCACATTTTATCAAATGTATGATGTAAAGAAAAAATACCCTTAATCGACAATATATTACAACCCATCTTACAACAATATATTACGACCACATCTTATAAAGTATAACTTTAATTTTTTTTCAAGACATAAACAATTTATGATTGACCAATCATATTGGTCACTTTTCATGATATGGTGAAAGTTTACATTTTCATAAATATATCTAATTGTAGGCATTTCATAATTATATATTATGAACATTACATGTTTTGCCAAGTTTATAGGAATTTAAACCATTTTTCCAAATTTCATAATTATTTATTATGAACCTTACTTGGTTTGCCAAGTTTATAGGACTTTAAACCATTTTTTCAAATGAATTTATTTGGAAAAAAAATTAATATATATATTTTTTAAATAATAATTATATTTATTTGTTTTGAAAATTTTATTTTAAATATTATAAGTTTTTAAAAATAATTTTAAAAGTGTTTTATAGATGTATAAGAGTTGACTAGAAATTTATGTATATATTTGGGATTTTTTTTTCCAACTACATTTTATTTTGATTTTAACAAGAACAACTAGATTAAGTAAGAGATATGCAACACTTATTTTCATTGGAAATCCATGTTTTTAACTCCAGTGCTAGGGCCTCCCTCTTGTATCGATGTGAGAATTGAGGGCCATATCTTTATAGAGTAGATCGAAACAAGATAGAGAGATTGGTTGTCACAATGCTATCCAAACATCTTCATGCCAAGAGATCATTGCCTTGTGATATTATTCTTGTAGAATTTGACATAGTCGAGCACTCATTGCTTCAATGACCTTTCCTCTACTGAGAATGATACATATGCTCAAAACTTAGAAAGTGGTCTTCTTAGATATCCATATTTTTCTCTCGAATCCTGTATGGAGTAGGTAGAACATGTGATTGACTCATGTTGGTATGTGACGTGGTATGTGAGAGCCTCTTCATTGATTCACCTCATTGACCTTGATATTTATAGACCCTTTTCAGTGGATGGTTTTGATCTCTCCAAGGGTGAGATAATCAAAGGTATATTGAGATCTACATAGTCTATCTTTGGTCCACATGGTTTGAGCCTAAAGAATTGCTTTCTCCTAAACTCCAACACTACTTATATTAACATCCCCAATTTAGTGATGGGTTCATTCGACGCCTGGGGTATGCTAGACTCTAGTCACCTTGCAACCTAAGGGTCCTCTTGCGCAATTTAGAGTTTACTCCCATTATCTTTGCAATGCTACAGATCGTCATATTCCTAGGGAGCAACATATTTCACAAATCCTCTCCTCAAAGCTAGAGAGCAATGACCACTTTCTATTTTGATGGTTGACCTTCATCATGGCTTAATACCAAAATCCAATTCCGCTAAACAACATGCACTAGGTTAATTACCTCGAAATTCCAATGCTTTAATAGTAGTAGGAAGAGGCCACCCTATAGCCAACTTCCAAGCTCACATGATAGACTTGCTAGATATGGTAAACCTAATTACTGCCACAACCTCATACCCATCATGCATTTCTTTACACCAATACAGTTTGACTAGGAAACCAACCTCATTGGTTCCATCTCGTTGGACTTGTATTTTTTTTTCGTTTTATGTTATTTTCCCCTTAAGATATGTTTTTTCCTTCCCTTATCATCTTTACATATTATTTTTCTTTTTTTAAATTTACAAATTGTTTTTTTTATAATCTCATAATCAACTTTAATTTTTAATAAACATTAATATATAAATTATACTTCCAAATTAATATATAAATTATACTTCCAAATTAAAATCATAATCTAACAAAATGCACTTCAAAATTCAAAATTAGAATAAGAATAAAATTAAATTATAAGAAATACACTTCCAAATTAGAATGAGAATCCAACGAAATGGAGTTCCAAATTAGAATGTCCACACACTGTAATTTGAAATCAGAAATAAGCCGGCTTAAAAAACTTAATTATAATTTAAATCCGAGGACCGTTGGAAACGGAGCGTATATAAAACCATTTCCAAAAACACACAGTTGTAGTTTCATCTCTGTTTCATCTCGGCTTCGGTATTTGGCCATGCTGGTTTGTCTTGTTTCTGCTGTTGTTATTTGTTTGATCCACAGCGTGGCCATGCTGGTTGATTTTCATTTATTTGTTGTTTCTTTATTGTGTTTGGTGTGGTTGATCTTTCTTTTCTTTCTCTGTGTTTTTTGAATTGTTTGAATTGTTCTTTGCATGTTTGAATTGTTTGGCCGGCCGATGCAAGAGAGATCGATAAACCGCTGGCACCACTTCTTCGATACGCTGGTGTACGCTGGATTTCGATAGGATACGCTGGATTTCGATAGGATACGCTGGACATAATTCTCGGTGTAATCCGCTGTTGTCCTCTGCCGGGTCGGTGTTCCACGCGGGTCTTCAATGTTTGTCCGGGTCTGGATCAGAAGTTTTACTGAAAAGACTCCTCAGATACAATTACTCCTCAGGTGCATAAATGTGTCTCTCACAAAATTTCAATTATTACTTTAATTCCTAGAAAGGCAAATCCCAACAAGTCCTTCTAAAGGCATTGTCCGGCTATTTTTCTTCTCTGTAGGTTTGTTAGCTTTAATCTCTGGCAGCGTTGGAATTTGAAATGCTACCCAATCCTAAAATTTGACGGTTACAGTCAATTTTAGGCTTTTCAACGAGCTTCGATTATGGGTATTGAGGAGTTTTGAATGTATTTAGGAGCTAAATTGCCCAGTTACAAGTAATTTAACTATTTACCCATGGCCATGCTCTGTACCCTCGTTAAGATTCATCCCTTTGTTTCAATTTTTAACTAGTGGTGAGAGCATCCACCATAAGAAAACATTGAAAGGAATTTCTCAAGCAACATTGATTTCTCAATTTCAGGGCATTTTTATCAGAACTTTTTATCACCAACGACGACTCGCTCGTCTCAATTTTTTTATCAGAATTCTTTATCACCAATTAACGATTTGATCCAACCTCTTCTCCGGCTACTGCATGCAGGTACGCTAAAATCTTTCTCCTCTGCTCTTTATTTAAAGTGTGAGTTTCTTAGTTGGAGATTTTCACCGCGTTTGGACACCAAGGTAACTACAGTCCCGTTTCTTAAGCACTATGGTCAAAATAGACGTGGTAGATTTAATATTCTTTTATAAATTTTTCAGCGTTTAAAATGATTCGGAATAATAGGTTAGAAATCTGAAGAATAGTAGAAATTAGGGTTTTATAAGGTAACTACAGTCCAGTTGCACTATGGTCAAAATAAACGTGGTAGATTTAACATTCTTTTATAAGTTTTTCAGCGTTTAAAATAATTTCGATACTTAAATTAAATGCTAGAAATTAGGGTTTTAGGTTAGAAATTTGAAGAATGGTAGAAATTAGGGTTTTATGTTAGAAATCTGAAAAATAGTAGAAATTAGGGTTTTATAAGCTTTTCCGTTTTTAAAATAATTCAGACGTTTAAATTAAATGGTAGAAATTAGGGTAAAATATAAAATAATTAGGATGTTTAAATTAAAGGGTAGAAATTAAGATAAAATAATTAGGATGTTTAAATTAAATGGTAGAAAATAGCATTTTATGTTAAAAAATTGAAGAAGAATATAAATTAGGGTTTTAAGTTAGAAATTAGATACACAATTTCTTTCTCTTTGTGATATTGCATTATAAAATTAATTTTTAGATATTTCCTATTTTTACAATTTAGATGTTGAATCATATTATGTTCTGTAATGTATATGTAGGTTTTATTACTCTTAGGTAGTGTATATATTATGTAGATTTTATTACTCTTAGTTAATGTATATGTTACATATGATTTAGTTTTAAAATGATTATATGTTTTTTTTTTCATTTTTATATTTACAATTATCAATATGAATTATATATACTTATAATGATAATTGATAATTTTAAAGTTTTGGAACTTTTTAAAATAAAATAAAACATATAATATTAAAAAATATTATTCTGAATTAATTTGGAATTTGTATAAAAAAATTTGAAGTGTATGTACAAGTTAAAATGATAAGATATTATTATGTCAATAATATTTATAACTATATACTAATAGGTTTGGACTAAAATAAATTATTTTTTCTTCATTATATTTAATAGGTTTGGACTAATTATGAATACAAATTATAAATACAAATCAAATGATTATTTTAAAGTGTTAAAATTTTAAAAAATAAAATAAAATTTAAATATCATTTAAATATGAAAAAAATATAAAAATATTAACAAAATACAAACATAAAAATATTAACAAAATACAAACATAAAAATATTAACAAAATAAAAACCAAACCTTACAGCTACATTTATTGAAATATGGACTATATGCCAATATTGTATACGCCTCCAATATTAGTTCCGTATTGGTTCGTTTTTCAGGTACGACTCCCTTTTATGGCCGGCCAGCTTGAGCATTTCCATTGTGTCTTTCCTTAACTCAATACCACACGAAATTCGCTTCTCCTGTGTTTGGTTGATTTGCAGATAAATTACAGTTGCAGATAAATTACAGAGACGGGAAGGAGAAGATGAAGAATGGAGTCAATTATTTTCCGTGGAGTTAGTTGATTTGCAGTTCTTACCGGTCTTCGCCTCATTCTTGGCCAGGAAGGTACATGCAGTTCTTACTGGTCTTCGCCTCATTCTTGGCCAGGAAAGTACATGCAGTTCTTACCTGTCTTCGCCTCATTCTTGGCCAGGAAAGTACATAGAAAACAACTAACCCTGTACCTTTCATAAACCTTTATTCCGGACGTACTCACAGTCGATTGTACTTCTCGGTGTAATCCGCTTTT
The DNA here is from genome assembly GCA_010110895.2 of Picea sitchensis. Classification (NCBI taxonomy): domain Eukaryota; kingdom Viridiplantae; phylum Streptophyta; class Pinopsida; order Pinales; family Pinaceae; genus Picea; species Picea sitchensis. Next base: position 17,844 of record SNQJ01S0025463.1, read on the forward strand.
GTTCTTTAGGTGGCCGCTGTTGTTCTTTAGGGTGGGTGTTCCACGCGGGTCTTCAGTGTTTGTCCGAGCCTGGAGCTAAATGATCAGAACTTTTACTGAAAAGATTCCAGTGATCTTCAGTGTTCAGTTTTGCTTACTCATGTTCATTACCTAGAAAAACATGTTCATTACCTAACAAATCCGAACAATGTAATATCGCCACTTGCATTTTCTTCTCTGCAGGTGCTACACAATCCTCAAATTTGAGAGTTACAGTCAATTTTATGCTTTTCAACGAGCTTCGATGCTGGGTATTGAGGAGTTTTGAAAGTACTCAGGAGCTAAATTGCTCAGTTACTAGTAATTTATTCGTCAAATTTCATTCTGTGTATCGCCATGCTCTGTATCCTTATTAAGATTCGATTTTAATGTGAGAGCATCCACCATAAGAAAAGATTGAAATGAATTTCTCAAGTGACATTGATAAAATATTGATAAAATAGAGAAGAAAAGATTTTCATTCATAACTTGAAGGGAATTTCTGAAATGACATTGATTTCTCAATTTCAGGGCAGTTTTAGATGAAATAACCTCAAGAAGTGAATACGGCTGAATTGGAAGTGGAATTAATGATTCTATACTCTCTGGCGAATTCGAAGTAGTTGGTCGTACAACCTCGCGAATTGGAAGTAGCTGGTCTCCGGCTACTGCATGCAGATACGCTGTTTATTTAAATTGTGCGTTTATTTGAAATTGATTCCCATCAAAGAATTGAATGTCGGTTGCAGGTCAGAAGTCCCGCAATTACCTTTCGTTGGAGATTTTCAGAGCATTTGGACAGCAAGGGAACCATAGTCCCGTTTGGACAGCAAGGGAAATACAAGTGGTAGATTTAACTTTGAAAGTTTAGAAGCTTTTCAGCGTTTAAAATAATTAGGATGTTTTGCCAACTGTGTCCGATTTTTCTAGCTTTAAAAGAAATTTTAGTTTAAATTAAATGGTAAGAAATTAAGGTTTTATCATTTTATGTTACAGAGTTGAAAAAGTAGAAATTAAAGTTTTATGTTAGAAATTTGGTACAAAATTTCTATGTTCTATGTGATGTTGAATTACAAAATAGTTTTGAATATTTGTTATTTTTACAATCTCTAATCTTGTACTTATTTGGAATCATACGTAAGTTCTATTTCCCAGTTACGAGTAATTTACTATTTCATTCCTGGCCATGCTCTGTACCCTCGTTAAAATTCATTTTAGATGAATACGTCTGTAAATGGATGACTTGCCCGGGCATTGATTTCTGTAAAATAACCTTGTTATAAGTCCGATTCTTTATCACCAACGACAATCACGTAAATAAGTCCGGCAATCTAAATGAAGCGGCCGACTACTGCAGGTACGCTGAAATCAAAGTAGAATTAACGATTCTATAGAACCTCTTCTCTGGCAGGTACGCTGAAATCTTTCTCCTCTGCTCTTTATTTAAATTGCGAGTTTATTTGAAATTGATTCCCACCTACTTTATAGTGGGTCAAAGAATTGAATGCCGTTGCAGGTCATAAGTCCCGTAGTTACCCTTAGTTGAAGATTTTCACCGCGTTTGGACACCAAGCGAACTACAGTCTCGTTTCTTAAGTACTATGGTCAAAATAAACTTGGTAGATTTAACATTTCTTTACAAGCTTTTACAAGCTTTTCTGTGCTTAGATGTTTATGTTTAAATTAAATGGCAGAAATTAGGGTTTCTTAAGTATTATGGTCAAAATAAACTCGGTAGATTTAACATTCATTTACAAGTTTTTATGTGTTCAGATGTTTAAATTAAATGGTAGAAATTAGGGTTTTAGGTTAGAAATGTGAAGAATGGTAGAAATTAGGGTTTTATAATCTTTTTAGTTTTTAAATAATTTTAGTACTATGGTCAAAATAAACTTGGTAGATTTAACATTTTTTTACAAGCTTTTCTGCTTTTAAAATAATTCTGATGTTTAAATTAAATGGTAGAAATTAGAGTTTTAGGTTAGAAATGTGAAGAATGGTAGAAATTAGGGTTTTATTATTTTTTTGGCTTTTAAACAATTTGGATGTTTAAATTAAATGGTAGAAATTAGGGTAAAATAATTCGGATGTTTAAATTAAATGGTAAAAATTAAGGTTTTATGTTAGAAATTTAAAGAATGGTAGAAATTAGATACACAATCTATAAAATTAATTTTTGGATATTTGCTATTTTTACAATCTATAACCCTTTACCTCTTTTGTGATGTTGAATCATATGTAGGTTTTATTATGTTGTGTAATGTATATGTAGGTTTTATTACTGTTAAGTAGTGTGTTAGGTAGTGTATATGTTAGATATGATTTAGCTTTAAAATAATTATATGTTTTTTTTTTCATTTTTACATTTACAACTATCCATATGAATTATATATACTTAATAATGATAATTGATAATTTTAAGGTTTTGGAGTTTTTAAAATAAAATAAAATATATAATATATATTATTGTGAATTGATTTGGAATTTGTATAATTTTTTTTGAGGTGTATGTACAACTTAAAATGATAAGATATTATTATGTCAATAATACTTATAAATATATAAGAATTTGTCTAAAATAAATTGTTTTTTTTTTCTTTATATTTAATAAGTTTGGAATAATTTTGAATACACCTGATTATTTTAAAGTGTTAAAATTTTAGAAATATAATAAAATTTATATTGTATATATCATTTAATGTATAATTTAATATGATTGAAATATTATGATATATATAACTTTTACATTAAATTTAATATGATTATGATTGAAATATTATGATATGTATAACTTTTATATTTTTTATTTGTTTACTTTTTTACTTAGTTTTTTATATAATTATTTAATAAATATGAAATTAAAATGAATATAAAACATTTTCATTATTAATAATTATATTTTATATTATTTAAATATAATAAGGTAAGTTAATAAGTCAATAAATTCAACATATGTGATTTGAGTTTAGTATTCCCACATGTGATATATGTGTTTTTTATCTATTTGTTAACTACTCATATGATTCAAAGTTATCTCCCACCTAGTTTCAATTCTCACTTGTGACATATGTATTCTTTATCCACTCATTAATTACTCATATAATTACTTAATAAATGTACATAAGTATTATCATCTAATAAATATGATATTAAAATAAATACAAATGATTATCATTATCAATCATAATTACTAATAACTATATTTTATATTAAATATATAAAAAATAAAACAAATCTATATTAATATTAATAATAATTTTCAGGTGGTTCCGGGTACGACTCCCGCATGCACGAGTATATTGTGTAAGAGATGAGTCCTTACCTCACTTTTATGGCCCGCCCCAGTCAGCTATCTCTATTGTGTCTTTTTTTTAACTCAATACCACAGGAAATTCGCTTCTCCTGTGTTTGGTTGATTTGCAGTTAAATTACAAAGACGGAAAGGAGAAAATGAAGAATGGAATCAATTATTTTATGTGGAGTTAGTTGATGTGCAGTTCTTACCAGTCTTGCCTCATTCTTGGGGCTAGGAAGGTACATAGAAAACAAGTAACCTCGTACCTTTCATGGACCTTTATTCCGGACGTACTCACAGTCTATTCTTGGCTTCTGTTCTTCAGGTAGCCGCTGTTGTCCACCTCCGGGTGGGTGTTCCACGCGGGTCTTCAGTGTTTGTCCGGGCCTGGAGCTAAATGATAAGAAATTTTACTGATCTGATTTAGTTTTGCTACGATTACTTTTTTGGTGCATAAATATGTTTCAAATATTTTAAAATTTGACGGTTAGAGTCAATTTTAGGCTTTTCAACGAGCTTCGATGCTGGGTATTGAGGAGTTTTGAAAATATTCAGGAGCTAAATTGCTCACTTACTAGTAATTTACTATTCGAATTTCATTTTGGGTATGGCCATGCTCTGTACCCTCATTAAGATTCATTTCTTTGTTTCGATTTTTAATGTGAGATAAGTATTTCGATTTTTAATGTGAGATAATTGATAATAAATTGAAATAAAGTGAGAGCATAAAAGATTGAAATAAATTTTTCAAATGACATTGATAAAATAGAGAAGAAAAGATTTTTCAAATAGAAAAAGATTGAAGGGAATTTCTGAAGTGACATTGATTTTTCAATTTCAGAGCATTTTAAGAAGTGAATATGGCTGAGATCAAAGTGGAATTAACGATTCGATACTCTCTGACGAATTGGAAGTGGCTACAACCTCTATGCAGGTATGCTAAAATCTCTCGATACTCTCTGGCTACTGCATGCAGGTATGCTAAAATCTTTATTTAAATGTACTTTGTAACGGGTCAAAGAATTGAATGTTGTTGCAGGTCATAAGTCCCGCAATTACCCTTCGCTGGAGATTTCCACAACGTTTGGACAGCAAGGGAACATTGAATTGAATGTTGTTGCAGGTCATAAGTCCCGTTTCTTCAGCACTATGGTCAAAATGAAAGTGGTAGATTTAACATTGAATTTTTAAAAGCTTTTCCGCGTTTAAAATAATTAGGATGTTTACCTACTGTTTCAGATTTTTCTAATTTTAAAAGAAGTTTTAGTTTACATTAAATGGTAGAAATTAAGATTTTATGTTATAAAGTTGAAAAAGGATAGAAATTAGAGTTTTATGTTAGAAATTACGTACACAATTTCTATATCATCTTGAATTATAAAATTAGTTTTTTAATATTTTTTATTTTTATAATCTCTAATCTCTTATTTAATTTGAAATTATATG
>SNQJ01S0025463.1:46594-57516 GCA_010110895.2 Picea sitchensis
GGATCTCCAATAACAACATGGCATGAACTTTTGCAGTGTTAAGGGATTAGAAATCCTATCTCATCTTAGAGAAAGCCTTCCAAAGCAATGGCTATAACTTCCCCAAATCAATAAATCCTTCCTTAAGGTTTGGCATCCTAAAACCTGCCCTCCCACATGTTGGGCGCAGGCCTGTTTTGAGAAAGGAAGTCTATTCTGGACTCAAAAATAGGTCTTTAGAAAATTATGATTGTTGAGAGACTGTTGATTGTAATAAGGTGATAGAAGAGTCAAATAAGGTAGATTTTGAGGGTTAGGTCATGGTCTGAGGAACCTGGTGTGATCTAGTCCGCCTCATAGAGGGTTCTCACCCTCGATCTTGATTGTATTACTGAGATGTAATGTGCGCAGCACAAGATTTTGCAGCAGATTAAATAAAAGAGCAAAGAAGCCAGATCTTTGTGGACGTAGCCCCAGGAGGGGGTGAACAATGGTAATCCTTGTGTTTTGTGTGATGATGGATGAATGTTTACTTTCTGTTAATGATTAGATTATTAATGAATGATTAAACTGGATGTCTCAGCATGCATGCCTAAGGTTAAAGATGAATAAGTCCTAGAAATACTTAAATCATTAATAAGGTTAATACATGAAGAAGGAAGGACACCACCACAAATCCCCACTCATTCCTAGACTGCAAACACCTGGGTATTACACTCACTCATAAAAGCTATCTCGAGTGAGACTGCACTGTGCACCCTGTGCACAGCGTTGCCTTCTGGTTTTTTAGTGTTTTGTTGGAACCCTGTTGAGATCCGAACCTGGGTCGACCCAAGAAGAGGTAAAAGGAAGAAGATCCAACCAACAAATGGTTTCGTTGCCGGCTGGAACTACACAGGATTGAGTGGACGGGATCCATGGAAGAAACGCGCGGAGAATGAAAGTATAGAAGGGAATGTTCAGACCATGGAACCCAACAAAGGCGGAGATCTAAAGATAGTTGAAAACAAAGGAACTTGAGTTTGCGCAGAAGGACAACAGAAACCCTAAGTTAACACAGCGCAAATATCTCGACAAATACGTGTTTAGCGACTCACATGAAGTATTTTTCTGTGATTTCCCGCATTTGTTGCAGGAGTGGTTATTTAGGTTAAAAGACAACCACCATACAAATCGAATCAGACAGTTGGAGTGGAATCATGTGGAGATTGAACAATTACAGCAAGTTAATACCAAATTTACGCGCAATAGATTTATGGTTAGACAGTATTGTTGCAGGGTTTATCACAGAATTTGCAGTAGATACCGCGAAGTCTTACACCGCAACAGCGCAGGATTTTCTAAAAGGACCCAGAGGTAGGTACATAAGATCAATGTATACTTCAATCAAGATTTTATTATATAACAACGGGTGATTACCATGGAATCAGACAGCTAAACTTCCATGCGTGTATAGGGGAAGGGGGGAAGCATTGACAGGAGGTTGAGAAACGGAGGAAGAGATGGATAAGGGAAAGAAAGAGGCCATGGACCCAATCATGATGGAAGAAGATCAGATAAAGCAGATAATGACAAAAGCTGGAAAGACGCGCAGTGGAGCACCCTACCAATATAAAATGAATAACAAGAAGAGAGCCATAGCCGACAGAGAGGGCTTGGCAAGCAATGAAGAAGAGGTAGAGGATCTATGGGCTGTGGAGCAGATTGAGGAAATCTTGCGGGCAACATATGAAAGGAAAACAGGAGGTCCAAGGTGAGGGACAGAAGGCAGAACTCCAATCCAGATCACCATCAGTGTGGAACCTACAACCCCATGTGCGACTAATACACCAGAAAGAACACCAACGTTTAGACAACCGAAATTTAGTGGAGGAAAAACAACAGGACACGCATCCAATCAAGGAGCATCAACTGGGGAGCCAGTTTAGGAAGTAACAGTCAATTATCTACACCGCGCGGAGGCAGTAGTTCAACACAATTCAAAATGGAAGGACATGATCCCACGATCAAATTACCAGAATTTTGGGGAGAGGCATCAAAGGACCCTGAAAAGCACTTATTCATCTACGAGAAGATCTGGGAAGCAAAGCAAATCACAAATGAGGATACAAAACTCACACAATTAACTATCACACTAAGAGACTGCGCACTGGACTGGTACATGAGCCTGGATGTAAACAGTCCACCAGGAGTAACAAAGACTATTGCAAACGTGAAAAAACTACTAATAAACTAATTTCAGAATCCCAACTCAAAGGACCAATATATGAATGAAATGATTGAAATCAGGCAAAAACCAGGTGAGTCTGTTTGGGAGATTGATCAGAGGTTTAAACGTCTGAAAGGTAATTTGAAGTATGCAATTACTGACATGCAACATAGGCACTTATTTGTGAACTCATTGTTACCACATTTGAAATACCCGTTAAGATAGCATAAGTTTCAAACTCGGGCAGAGGCTCTGCAGGCAACCTTACAACTGGAAGAAAACCAGTATCAAAAGACAGATCCAGCAATAGAGGAGTTGAAGGAAGATCTGAAGAATTTAACATTTCAACTTAACCAGAATAAGGGCAAAGAGAAAAGAGAAGTCGTTTAGTGTACTCTATGCAGGACGGAAGGGCACCATAAGAACGAATATCCAACTCTCGCGCAGTATATGGCAACAGGAGTACCAAACCCCTTGCCAACAGGAGGACCATGGTGCAAGATTTGTAAAATGCATGGGCATGATCCATATCATTATCCAATGATGCAGAAGTATAAGACAGTACCCAAAAGTTCATATTGCAATTTTTGCAAGTCAGTGTGTCATGATGATAAGGATTATAGGACGATGGAGTTGATGAGAGAAAGAACTTCAGATACTTATAGGGTGCAAGCAGAAATGATGACAGGACAAGCTACACCTCAGTTCAACCAGGTACCACCACCAAACAATAATGTGCAGCGGCAATACAACAATGCGCAGCCGCAATACAATAATGCGCAACCATAGTATAACCCCACGCAGTATAACCAAGTACCTTAGTACAACACACCGCGAGGAAATGGAGGTGGATACAAAGGTGGAGGACGAGGCAGTGGACCAATAGTGTGCCACAACTGCCAACAACCAGGACATTATGCAAGGGATTGTCCACTTCCACCAGCAACATGTATGTATTGTCGCTCAGCAGACCATGACATAGAAGACTGTCCAACACTCTTGGGAAATATCCAAGAAAAAAGGAACTAGAACAACCAGAATGTCCAATGGATCTCTGCAGAAGCTAGGGATGATGGGAGAAACATCAATATAGTCACTCGAGGAGGAGCTAAGACAGGAACTGATGCAGTAAAACAAGATCCAGCGCAACACCAATGGGTTAAGAAGAATACTGAGCCACAGAAGTAGTTTGATGCACGAAAAGAAAAGGAAACATTTAAGGAGGCCAGACAGGAGTTTCTCAAGCAAAATGTTGCGTCTACATCAGTCGCGCAGCAAACTCAGAACTCACCAACATACGAGATGCCCTCCTCAATGGACCACACCAATAAAGAACAACCTTTAGAGCAAGTACCATAAAAACTTTTCTGCAATCCTGTGATAAGTTATTGACGGATCCATCATCTGTTAAGATCTTACAAAATCTGGTAGAAAGATGCAACATAGAGGTAGAAGGAAAGTTATTGCAGAAAACAGTCAATCATCTCCATACAAGAAGAAGGACAAGCAGAGAATTCAAACTAAATGCTAATATTGGGGACTTCAACATGGGAGATATTATACTGGACTTAGGCTGTGAAGTAAATGTCTTCCCTAAGAAGACATGGCAGTGTATGGGAGAACCCACACTAGGCTATTCACCTGTCCAGTTGAAATTAGCAAATCAACACAGAGTGTTACCAATTGGAAGGCTTAAAGGTGTGACAGTAGATTTGGATGGAGTGCACACTATGGCATATTTTGAAGTAATAGAGATAGTAGATGGCACAACACCTTACCCAGCATTGCTTGGATTGGATTGGGCATTTGATAACCAAGCTATAATCAACCTGAAGACAAGAAAAATGACTTTTGAATCAGGCGAATATAGAGTCATTGCACCATTGGACCCTTCAAAAGGAGAAAGGTTTGTAGAGGCCACCTGTTTGGATCTGGAGGAAATAAACCAGTTGTACAGAACCATCGCGCGAGAAGAGGATTATGTTAACCCAACTACAGATGGGGTACTCAGCTAGAGAAGCATTACATCATGTGCTTTCGACTCAGACACAGGTTTGGAGAATTTACAACAACGGCTACATGAAGTTTCCACAAGAAGGTGCGCAAGAATAGAACGCGCAGTAAGATGGGTTGGTACAGAGATAAGAGAACCTCCTAGTCTTCATGGGTTAAATGACTTAGAGGTATTTCTGACAAAATATGAAGAGGAAGTGTTAGAAAATCAGAGACTCTTAGCCTTAGATACTGCACTCAAGGCAACACCTGCAAGATGGTGGGGTGCACACAAAGAAACAATTTAGGACAGGTATCAGTGTAAACAACTACTGTGCATTAGATTTGGCGTAGAGCAGGGGAGCAATAAAATGCCAAGGTATGATGGGCAAGGAACACCAGTGGAACACTTGGAGAAGTGCAGAACATAGTGGACGATGATACCACCAGAGGAATGGCCTCATCACTTTATTCATACATTGGAAGGAATCCCAGGGAGCTGGTATATAGACCAAGAGATGTGCAGAGGCACTATAGAATGGACAGCATTACAGTAAAACTTTGTAGTAACTTTCTCATTTGAACATGAGAACCCCAACATTGATTCGGCGTTGAAGCTGATACGGGGAATGATATTTATTGATGAACCAGAGGTTGAAATCGTGACAAAATATCAACAACAGAACAGACAGACAGTCAAAGAACTACTCGCATGCTATCATGTTGAAGAGGAAGCACCAGATGAAGATGATCCGCGCAACATTCAGATTACAAAGATTGAGGGAGAAAGAGAGGTGGCAAGTCCATCTCTGGAATCAGAAGTGTTTGATGCACCAATCAAAGTTAAGAAAGTCAACAATGGGACGAATGACAATCCTAAAATGGCAAGTATTGGAGACTATTGGGATGAACAAACAGTAGAAAGAATAACAAAGTTACTGCGCGAATACAATGACTTGTTCCCAACGACCTTTACAGAGATGAAAGGCATAGCAGGGGAGCTAGGTGAGATGAAGATACCCCTCAAACCTGAAGCTAGACCTATCAGGCAAAGACCCTACAGATTGAATCCAATGTAAAAGCAGAAAGTGAAAGCAGAAATTGACCGAATGTTGGAAGCTGGTATCATAGAACCAGTAGAGGAATCTGAATGGATCAGCCCTATGGTAGTCCAAGTAAAGAAACAAGGGGGGATAAGGATTTGTGTATATCTGAGGAAAATTAATGATGCTTAATTACATGACCCTTTCCCCTTTTACAGATGAGGTCTTAGAGAATGTGGGAGGCCAAGAAGCATATTCATTTACAGATGGATTCTCAGGTTACCATCAAATCAAAATAGCTCCAGAAGACAGGTATAAGACTACTTTTGCTACAGAATGGGGATCCTACCAATATACAGTCATGCCATTTGGACTAAAGAATGCACCAGCCATGTTTTCAAGAGTAGTCATAGTTGCTTTTAAGGAATTCATGCATCAGTTTCTAGAAGTATATCTAGATGACTGGATTGTATATAGTCTGTTAAAGGACCATGTAGAAGTGTTAAGACTCATGTTGGAAAGATGCAGCCAATGTCAGATCTCATTAAACATCAAGAAATGCATTTTCGATACACCTTTTGGAATATTGTTGGGACATAGAGTGTGTAAACAAGGTTTACTAGTGGACCCTACAAAGATTGCAGTCATTGTAAATTTACGACCACCAAAGTCAGTGCGCCAGTTAAGAGCAACACTGAGACATACAGGAAATTAATAAAAGGGTATGCGTAGATTACTGCACCAATGGAAAAACTATTAAAGAAGGACACCAGATTTCAATGGAATGAGGCATGTCGGCAAGGATTGGACACTCTGAAGGAAAAGATGGTAACAACACCTATATTAGTATTTTCAGATTGGGAAAAGACATTTCATGTGCATGTAGATGCATCAGCCATATCACTTGGAGCAATTATGGTGCACCCGAGAACACGGGACTTAAACCATCTTATAGCCTTTGCAAGCAGAAAATTGTCGAAACCAGAGTAGAATTACAACATCACAGAAAAAGAAGACCTAGCCATGGTATATGCACTTCAGAAATTCATGCACTATTTACTAGGTAAACACTTTAAAATGTTTGCAGACCATTCTGCCCTCAAATATCTAGTCAACAAGCCAGTGTTGGGGGGGAGGATCTATAGATGGCTATTATTATTCCAAGACTTTGACTTCTAAGTGATAGTCAAACCAGGGAAGCTGAATGTAGGACCTGATCACCTGTCGAGGGTAACTAATGGAGAAGAACCTACTAACTTGGAAGACAACTTCCCTGATGCACAGTTATTTTTAGTACAGGTAATTGATGAATACTTCGTTGATATTATTCAATACTTAAGTACAAGGTTGCACCACAGGACTTTAACACTGTGCAGAAGAAAAATCTGGTAGTCGAAGCTGCAGACTATCAACTCATTGCAAGACATTTATATAAGATGGGCGCAGATAGCATTTTGAGAAGGTGTGTATTGGAACATGAAAGGCCCGAAATATTGGTAGAAGCTCATGAAGGTATAGTTGGAGGACACTATGCAGGCAAAGCTACCGCGCAGAAGATATTGCGCACAGGATTATGGTGGCCAACAGTCCATAAAGATGCCAAGGAATACTGCCAAAAATGTAATGTCTGTCAGAGGGTTGGCAAACCCAACAGAAGGGATGAGATGCCTTTAAGACCACAAGTGACCCTGTAGGTATTTGACAAATGGGCAATAGACTTTGTTGGACCAATCAATCCACCAACAAAAAGGTCAAGAGCTAGATATATCATTATTGCGACTGAATATTTAACAAGATGGGAAGAAGTAGCACCAGTCAAAGACTATAGTGCAGAGACAGCAGCACACTTCTTATTTGAACAAGTAATCACCAAATTTGGATGTCCCAAGATTTTGATGAGTGACCAAGGAACTCATTTTATCAATAATACCATCAGGGCTATGACTGAGGAGTTTGAAGTCTATCACCAGAAGAGTACACCATATCATCCTCGGGCAAATGGAACAGTAGAAGCTTTCAATAAGATTTTGGAAAATGCTTTGACTAAGATCTGCAATGTTAACAAAGATGATTGGGATTTGAAAATACCAGTAGTACTATGGGCATACAGGACCACATGTAAGAGGTTGACAAGACAGACACCATTCAGATTGGTGTATGGGCAGGAAGTAGTGGTGCCATTAGAATTTCTGGTACCTAGTCTGCGCGTAGCAGCAATTACTAACATGACAGAAAGAGGTGCAGTGCAGAAGAGATTAAATCAACTAATGGAAATGGAAGAGGATAGGATTCTAGCAGGATTTTACCAGGAAGTACAAAAAGCAAAAGACAAAGCCTAGCATGACAGACATATTAAAAAGAAGAGTTTTAAGGAGGGAGACCTAGTTCTACTCTATAATAGCAAATTTTTCCAACACCCTGGTAAGTTTAGAATGCATTGGCTAGGGCCATATAAAGTAAACCACCTTAGGCCAACTTTATCTGCCCTACATCCATGGTGTCACTGATAAAATCACCAAATTTCTTTACTAAAAAGAATATTCGAACCATCTTTAGACCTTACAAAACCATGAAGAACCTCTTTAATAATGTAGAAGATAAATCCAAAACCCTCTTACATCAAGGTGTTTATCAAATTCATTGTTCTTGCAGTGTCTCATATATCGACCAAACAGGTTAGCCTATAAGAACCAAGCTCAAGAAACATATAGTTGATACTAACCACAACTGCACCTCTAAATCAGTGGTAGCTAAGAATTTTGCTTTTACTAATCACCACATTTGCTTTGACCAAACCAATGGCTTAGCTAAAATCCACCACTATTCTACCAGACTTATTAAGAAAGTTGTTGACATTGAGAAGAAATCAAACAATATCAACCATGAAGATGGTTATAAGCTTAGCCAAATCTGGCAACCGATCATTAATTCCCTTTGCATCCTTGTAGAAACCTCTTAATTCCATGTCCCCCTCTTCACTATCTCTTTCTTTTTCCTTTTTTTTGCCTCTCGCTTGATGTCCCTTGAGTCTCCCCTTCCCTCTTCCCTTTTTTCTCTAATTCGTTTTCCATAAATTCTTCTTGCTTAATTTCATCCCTATTCTTTGTGTTCTTCTTTTCAAGTCTAAACATAAATTTCAACATTTTTAATCTCATCCTTTGTCCTCCCTACCTTTTTCCTTCTTCACCTCTCCTCGTCTCTTTTGGTGAGCTCTCCATCCTTCACCTTTGTCGAATTTCCTTCTCTTCTTTTATTCATCTTACTTATTTAGTCCCTTCCCGCTCCTTATCATTATTTCTTCCTGTTTTAATTCTTCCTCTTACTCTCCCTTTCAATTTTGAAATTTTTAATTTATAACCATATCCCTTTAATTTATCATTTACTCTTCTTAAGCATTTTGTCCCTTCAGCGATGCTTCCTTCATCTAAACTTCCTCTCCTTTATCTCATCTTTAATGCGCGCTCAAATATTGAAGTTTTTCATCATTTTATCGTTTGAGTTAGCCCCTCTTTGACCTATTTCAAATCTAGCTTGTTTTTCACCATAATGGGTGATGAGTTCACCCAAAACACATTGGATTGAAAGCTTTATACACAGCAAAAAGCCATAAACATGTACAAGATGAAACAATCTCTTCAAGTTAATAGGATAACAAACAATGTATCCATAGCATCCAATCTCTTCCAGTTAATAGGATTATCAAACAATGTATCCATCTCTTGAATTGCTTCTAAGATAAGAAGATTCAACATGTTTACAGGAAACACAATGCTGAGGCGGATGAAATGGCAAACAAACCCATAGGCACACTAGAAGGATCTCTCAAAATCCTGAATCAGAACATCTCCAAAACTATGCACATTCCCCCATTCCTTGAGATGATATCTCCTGATTCCAAATTTCGTCTTGTTCAAGAAGAAACAACTGGGCTGCAGCAACAAATCTACAGTGCTCTCAATATTCAAGAATCCGTAACAGTTATTGGTAACAAAGAGGACCACCAAATCGTGTGGAGTGTGTAGTCCTGGTCACAGAGAACAATGACAGGTTATCTGGAGTATAAGTGCCTGCATCTTCTCTGAACCAGAACTGACAGAAGGACGTGAAAGCCCCAGATGACAAGGAATATTCGGTGACACTAAGTCCTCTCTCTATTGGGCTATGTTTTGTGTTGGTAATCTCTATTTCTTGTCTTATGCACGCTGTGTTAAGTATAGGAAAATGTTATGATCACAGACTTGGCTTAGAAAGCTTATGTATTTCCAGTGATATTAAGATTATGCCAGTAGCAGATTTAGTCAAAGAAGTCTCTGATTGTAATCTACACAGCATTTTGAGAGTAATAGGGGTAGGCATCAAAATGCTACATCAGGTTACAGTCTGATTTTGAAAAATGTACTCTGAAGAACTCCTCTCAGAGAAAGTCATTGTAAAAACCCCAGTTTCGAAAGCAATATAGAACTTTGTTCTTGTTAAAACTGTTCTCCCATTTAAATCACAATGGAAAAGTTTAATTAGTATATTCGGAGAAGTTACTTGACTGGCAAGTGACAAATAACTTACATAAACTAAAATATCTTTGAGTACGGCCCTAGTCAACATTCTTTTTCTTTCATTTCTATGCAAACTGTTTGAACTTCATAGGAAATGTTTTTATGCAATATCAACTGGCAAGTTGAAGCCTGTGAAATAAAAGAACCACGGTATTCTGAGCTCCCAGGATAATTAAGACAAAAAACACATTCCTTCCCCCTAAATTTTCACAAAAGCCATGCTATAAAGTACAACACACTCACTAAGTTCATGGATAATAAACTCGTCCTAGAAGTTGAAGCCACCATTGTTAATAATTTAGCATGAGTAGGATCAAACTCTTTAAAAGAAATATTTAACTCACCATTACTCTGCTATCATTTAATCTTTTGCAGCTAAAAAGTTGTCCATAGTTCTTTGGAGTGAGACTTACCCGAAACATTGGAATCTTCCAAATTTGACAGTMTCACTGCAAAGAGCTATGGACATCACCATTAMTATGTAACTGGCTCGATTAGAACCCAACAAGAAACAAAAGAATCAGGTAAGYTGAGCTCACACCATGTGTGAGAGCTCAAGTTCCTTGTTGTSAGGCTCCAAGTAGCKTTTCCTATTGTGGCATGAGTCTACAAAAACTTAATAGGTAACCTACAGTGCATAAGTAAGGCAAGTTTTATCGACTATAGTAAACACAAAACAAACAAAAAATTATTTTAGTCTATACCGGGTTACAAGACCTTATTGAACTAGAAGTTAGCAACAGCCATTCGACTCATATCCAACCTTAGTTTTGCATTAAATTTTACTTCATTGCTGCTAACAAAAGCATGCAACAACATCCATTCCAGGATTGGATAAAATCCATTACAATCTGGCATTTTTGATCTGGGATACTGAATATTATGGTTACCCATCTTTACAAGTACAAATGACTTATAGAAATAAAAATTCTCCATTGCCCGTTGTGTTTCTTGCAATACAAGTGTCTTGTATTTCTTACTCGGATTATAAAATGTATGCCTCGCCTCTTTTGCAACTTACTAAAAACAAAAATCCATGATTCCCTCACCCAATATAACTCATGATTAACATGATTTTCCCTCTGACATAGGCATATGAAAACTTCTTTGCTTATCAAAATGACATTAAAGATGTGTCAAAACAAT
>SNQJ01S0025463.1:61308-87135 GCA_010110895.2 Picea sitchensis
ATACAAAACAAAACTCCTCCTAATTAGAAGTGTAAATTTATTTTAACTTTAGATTTAACATGCATAGAGAGGGATCAAAGCCCTCGACCTTCCATTACAATCTAAAATAACTTTTAGACCAAGGGACTTGATCCCTTTCCAGCTGTGATAAATACAGAATTAAGATAGATTCTGGTTCTTCATGTACTCCATGTTGAGGATGGTGTGTGTGGGCACAATATGTGTCAATTCTATGTTGAGTATGGAAACATGGAAGTAATTACACATCTCCCTCATATTTAACAACACACCATTAAAATGTTTTAACCATGAGAATTTTACTTCAAATTGTTGATATTGAAATATTTTACTTAAAGTGGACATTGTTTGCAATATTTTATTAATATTTTTTTTAATTATCCCTTATCAAACATTAAAAGAATAGCGCATCTCCCTCATATTGGGATATAGAAAGCACCTATCACCCAATAAGAAATTTTTTATTTTCAATTGCTTAAATATAAGTTAATATAAAAAAATATTTTAGTTAAGGTGGATATTAAAATATTTTATTTATGACCAACATTGAAATTTTTTTTGTTATAAATATTTTTTAAATGTCACATGTCATCATGTTGAGCACTGAAGAATTACACATCTTCCTCATAGGGGAGTGTATAAAGTGCCTCTCGATGTAATATAATACCTAACCATCCATTATAACAAGTACTAATCCATATAATCTTCAAGGGATAAATAATTATTCATTATTCATTGACATCTCTTAAAATACAATGAGAGTGCATATAAAGCACAAGTAGGGGTGATAAGTCATGTCCTTGGCAAAGGGCATGACTTATCATTATTACATATTAATGATACATGACATAATAATCATCATGTGAGTATTATTACATGATATTTGCCTTATGACTATTATGACATGATATTTATTACTTACATTATGATAATAAATGTAATATACCTCGAGCATATCACAAATGAAAGGCACATGGATAAAATAATAGGAGAAAGGAGGGATGGAGGAGAAGTCGTGTCCCTCACTCAATGCACTTGTAACCATATATTGTCTACCTAGACCAAGCATTATGACCTTGCTTGATGATAATTTTGGAGTATGAGCAGAAACAACAATCTCACAAACTTATGATGGTCGTGGATTTAATAAATGAAAGAAGTTGCTCGTCCTTGGGCAAGGTTGTCTCCCTTCACAACTTTCTAAACTCTATGGAAATATTATCTATAATGGCGACAAATGATGGGGGAATTGGGAAGGATGAGAAGGGGGTTTCACCAATGGAGGTTATGGGGAGGAATATTGGCTCCCCGCAATCAAGAAGAATGAGGAAATGGTTGTTGATGTTAAGGAGAAGGAGTATCCCATTAACCATTTAACATACCCAATACCCTCAGTATTTTGTTGAGGATATGGGGTATTTCTTGAAACCACCAAATTCACACCAACTTCTTGTCTCTGATACCAAAATCGATTATATGGACTAGTTGTAGAATTCAGCAGCGGAACTAAACCTACAATAGCCTTTAACCATCAATTTCAAACTTAACACATGCATGCATCTTTATAATAATTTCAGCCATGAATATGCAAATTAAAATCATGAGCACGAAACAGCACAAACCGGAAATAATATTGTGTAGAATAGAAAGCACAATAACCTTGCATCTCATAACATAGCCAAATATACTTATCTTTATAGGAAAATAATCCACTAACTAGCTACAAAAGAAGGATGTTAAACCCAACCAAAGGCTCTCTTCTACACCAATTCTCTCTACAACAGAGGCCACCTCCGAGCTGAAGCTATGAATTCACAAGGGCAAACTCTTCCTATGGTTGGCTCTAATTTCTCTTCTCACAACCCAGTTCCCATGTTCATAGTCAATATTTACACTTACAATAATCCCAATCCACAACCCTCTTCCTCATCAACTTGCATGACCCAAGGAATGGGATCCTCTTTTGTTCTCACCAGTCCCTCGAGCTATCCCACTTCTCTCTGGGGCTCCATTATAAGCTGGCCAGGAAATCTCACTATTAGGATTCTAGGGATTATGAGTTGTAGAGAATTTCTCAATGACAACAATTATCATCCATATAGCCATAATTCTCACATAATTTGTGGTTCTAGATTTCCATAATTCAATTATAGTATGCTCATAGTAGTTCTCTCAGGGATAAGTCTCTTGATTTCCCCTAGCCGAACGATAGTTTGCACGGTAATTGAATTCTTGATAGTTTGGACTCTCTATTAATTTGAATGACACATAAACATTTGAATTATCTCTTCAAACCCTTCCATTGAATGGTAGTTCGCTTGCATGGAAAAAAGGTATAGCTTAAGTTGCATGGCATGAAGGAGCCACGCATCCTTATGGAGACTTGTGTACCTCCTTCGTACACTAACACCCCCATGGCTTAACCAAAAATTAATTAATAATCAAGGGACATAATTAAGGTTCCGAGAACTTTGGGTTAATTCAATCACAAATGTCTTTTTCCTTAGCCTACTTAAACCTCCTTGTCTTTCATGATTGTATACCTTCCATTCAAGTGTCAAGTCACCTTCCAAACCTATATCTTAAAGAGTTCTCCAATTCTCCATCCATAGCGATCTATGTTGGTGACTATACACCTCTAGTAGATAGTGTAGGTTTCAATGATTGAAGTGTGTCTTTAACCCTTCTAACAGTCTATAACTACCTTTGCAACTTATCCATGGATTAATATTGAGTATGAGTTGAGATCCATCCACCACCTCCATGCCAACCATGAACAGCATAAGGGAAAGGAAATCACTAGTGCCTTCCATGAGTTTGAATAATTTTTTAAACTCTTATTATGTTTTCTTGTCCAATCTTATACTAACATGGGCTCCATATATTTTTTTTGGAAGAGCTTTTCAAATGATTAAATGTTCTTATTCTCCCATCCCCCAAAATCTTTGGGTTTGGGTTTTGCAATATGAAAAAACATGTTTCTCCTCTTTTCCATTCCAAAGAAACTTGAAACATCATTTCTTGCTCTTCTGTTGTGACCAATGGGAATGTAGGCAAGACCATGCAAGTAAATTGAGATTGCTTTTAAAACATATTTTACCAAAGTAAGTCTCCCACCAAGTGAAAGTCGCTTTTTGCACAACACAGCGATCCTTTTTTCTATCTTAGAATACACAATGACCAATCATGGTGCCCATAATTATTTGGATTAGAACAAAAACCTAAGTATTTAAAACCCTTATTGAAAACAATCTTTGAGAAAGGAAGAACCTCCTTTATTGCAATTTTTTGTGCCCTTGGAATACCATTAAAAGGGATGGAAGCTTTTTGGGCATTTACTTTCATGCTAGTGGCTTTCATGTACATGTCCAACACTTCTTTATATCTGAAAGCATCAATGCAAGAGCCATTTCTAAACAATAGAACATCATCCATGAAAAGTAAGTGATTTAGAATAACATTTCAACCAATTTTGATACACTTCTTTATATCTGAAAGCATCAATGCAAGAGCCATTTCTAAACAATAGAACATCATCCATGAAAAGTAAGTGATTTAGAATAACATTTCGACCAATTTTGATAGTTCTTGCCCCTTTTTCTTCCCTTAAAGAAATTACAATCCCACTAAGGCCTTTAGCTATTAGTAGAAAAAGAAGAGGAAACAATGGACACCCCTACCTAATCCCTCTGGATGAGGAGAAGAAAGATGAGGCCAATCCATTTATTAACAATGCATAAGAAACGACATTTATACAACCTTCTATCCATTACACCACGGGGAAACAAAAACCAACATGAATTAATATGAGTATAAGGAAAATCTAATTTAATCTATCATATTCTTTGGAAGGGTCCAACTTCACAATGAAAACCTAAATTTTGCTAGACCAATAGCATCATAGATTTATCTCCAATTTAGGAAATTAAATTGCTCATCAAAATTTACCCTAAAGAGAATTGACTTCAATGTTTTTGTTACAACCTTGGATACAAGTTTATAAACAGAGTTGCACAGAGATATAGATCCACGATCTTCAAAGGATTGTGGGGCATTCATTTCGGGGATCAATGCTAAGAATGTGGTATTCATAGCCCCCAAGATTTTCCTTGAAAGTTTGGACTCCTCCATAACACCCAATGGATCTCCTCAATCAATTCATAGAAGTTGAGATAGAATTCCACTGGCTACTCGTCGGGTAGGGTATCTTGTTTAGAACATAGATAACACATCATTTAAGTCCTCTTTTGATACAACCTCCATTAGGAGCTCATTTTGCTCATCATCAATGAATCTAGAAAATGTCGAGGTTATATTGTCAATCTCAACTATATTTGTTATACAGGGGCATTTGAAGAGATTTTAAAACAACTTACCCCTTCTTCAGTAATATATTGGAAATTTGTCATGTTTAATCCATCCTCTTGGTTGATTCCCCATACAATGTTATTAGCCTTCCTCGTGTTTGCATAGTGGTGAAATAACTTTGTATTTTCGTCACCCTAGGCCAACCATATAGCTCTACTTTTTTGGCACCAATTGGCCTCCTCCCATGCAAGCATACCATTTCTTGCATCCTCAAACCTCTTTAGCTCCAATACTTCATCCTGAGAAAAGATAACATTGATATTTCAATCATATATCAGGTAGCAATATGAGTTTCCATCAGTAGATCAGTGTGCGAGTTTTGGAATTTTTCATTTGCCCACAAAATGGTTATTGTCTTGACTTTCTTCAAATTGGACTAGAATTGAAATATTGTTGTTTCCTCTTTATCTAGATCATGGCAAGCCCATTCTCGTCTTACAATGTGTACAAATTGCTCCTCATAAAGCCAATGTGGATTAAATTTTAAAGGTCCAAGGGGATTTAAATCATCTCCTTCAAGTTGCAAATAAATGGGAAGGTGGTCAGAATCACTCCTAGTTAGAGAATATGATCCATACCTTACAATCGAAGAGATCAACCTCTCATTTATTAAGAATATTTTAAGTCTCTTTGCAATACCCTTCTTGGCTACCCTATTTCTCCACATAGGAGGGAGTTTATTGAGCACCATATCAACTAAGTCTGCTTCTTATAACTTGTGTAGGAAATAAGGAGTAAAATGATCCATATTACTATTTTCCCCCATACTTCCCTCTGACTCGAGACAAAGTTTGGGTCCCCTCCTATAATTACATAATACTTTTTAACCTCCCATGATAGAAAATCATCATCTCAATAGTATTTCCTATTATGTTGTGGACCATATGCATTAATAACATATAAGTGCCTATCCAATCTTGAAGAGAAAAAATATATCCATGTGGTAGTAGGCAACATACCATGTTTTTTAACTAGGGTGGTAGGACTGAGAGGGGTCATCGTAAACCCTGGAGGAACAACTAAATACACATATGCCTTGAGTCTCAGAATATCTTCTAACAATCAGGCTGAAGCATATGCACTCTTGCAAGGCTTGAATTTAGTTAGCTTTCTCCATACACTGTTTTTTATCATGGTGGGGGATTCTAGGAATGTTAATAGTCACATGGACTTGGGTACTAATCCCTTGGAATTCAGGTTAGCCTCTGTGTTTGTAAGGATGAATCCCATTCCCAGTGTCAAGTTCTCCCATGTTTTGTGGGAAAACAACTACCTCGCTGATCAATATGCTAACAAGGAAACTTTAGAAAAAGAGGGGATTATTGTCATAAATGACAACGTTTACCACCAACAATTCCATGATTATGCATTTCAATTCGCATAGGTTCAAAATAAATGGGCACATGACCCTTGGTATGGATGGTATAACACTTGGTAATCAACATAATGTGAAGTGATTGCTCTGACTATGTCGCATGATTTTGTTGCATCCCTTGCATGATTATGAAACAACACACCGAATCTAGCACAACCAAGGTGGGATTATGGCCTCATGGTCAGATTTTTCATGTGGAAATTCAAACATTCTAGCTTATGGTTTTGGTTGGTGGCTCTCGGTCTAGCAATTGGATTCTTGGAATCGTGCCTCCTTCTCATGGGAATTTCGGGAAAGTGGATGTATTCACCCACTTTATTTTCTACAGTCTAGGAAGAACCAGGGGAGGATACATAATTTGGTTTTGAAATTGGTCTTTAAGTTTATTTTCTTACTTTGTGTTTGGTCGAGTTTTGGGAAATCCTTTCCCTTGTTTTGGTTTCTTGGTTGTCTTGACGGAGTCTTGGCATAATTTGAACGTCAGGGTGGTTATCATAGATGACCCTAGAAGCAACCAAGCCATCATTATGTATTGTGGGTGGTTTATGTTTGCTTGGGAGTTCCTCTTAGAGGAATCATAAGGGTTATTTAGTTCAAGATCTGGTTTAAATTATGGTTTATGTCAACCTAGATTGGGTCTCAATCTTTCTCCCTTTGGGGCATGTAGGAGCTCAATTTCTCATTTCAAGCTTGGCAACTTTGGTTCTGTTGTTTTCTTCTCTCATCTCAGTGGATTGGAACTATGTCAATATCAAATGGAATTTTGTGGGCTTTAGGAGATTTGTCGTGCATTAAGGAGACAAGAGGGCATAATTGAAGGCAATGACAATTTGATACAGTCGGTCCCAAGGAAAATTCAAGAGAAAGACACCAGTGTATCATCTCAGATTGAAATTATAATGGAGATTTTGGTGCAACAAAGGCATCATATTAGAGCAATGGAAGCCTAATGTGCAACTCTTTGGAGTATCATAGCAAATATGTCCCGAGGAAAGCAAGTTGGACCTTTTAATCAACTACACTTTGTGAATTCAAACTCTGGAAAATTCATAGATCATTCAGTGCACCATCTACTAGACTTGAACGCATGCAGGCGATGGAGTCTAACAAGGAAGAAGTTGATGAAGCTGCTAGTACATATGCTTGGTTAAGTTTTCATGTATTACAGAGTTACAAGGCTCTTAGGCACACACTATAGAAGTTAAACTATTGGGCATTTTTTTGAAATTTTGTACTTGAAACTACTTGTAATGTACATCTATATGTTGAACCCATTCTCTTTTTTGGATTGTGATCTCCTGATAAGAATCCTTTTTTTCATGTACCTTTGCTACAACCTTTTACTTAAAATCTAATATCTCCCAGTTGTGGTTAAAAAAAAAACATACCCAAGTTTTTCAACAAAATATTTTTGTTCTAAGAAGTAATTAATCCTCCCAACCTGCCATTTTAGTCTTCAGCTAGAAACTCCTAGTTCTTTAAAATCCTTCTCAAAATATCAACAACATTAGATCTAGTACACATTATCTCGTGAATTAAGATGATGTCTAGTTTGTGAAGAATAATCGGGCTATGAATTGCATTATTTTTAGGGAAGTACCAAAACCCCTTGTGTCCAAATACATAACAATCATTTTGACACCTTTTCCCAGACACACCCTGCTCTAAGGGCCCTATGAATTTTATTATGTTTCCTACACTGAATCTCCCTCTTTGCTTTTTGATTCACACAATGCACACAAGATTTCCTTCCCACAACCACATTTCTCCCTAACTAATTATTTTGACCTAAACCTCCTTCTATTCCAGGGTCTCCTTTCTCAACAACTTTCTTCCCAACAAATATTAGAGAATACCTAAGGTTTTTTATGAATACATAACCCTCATATTCCTCTCCCCTTTTCCAACAATCCCAATACTATTAATCCCTTCAAAGCCTTCTATGTCATAACTTGATGGATCTTCCCTACTAGCACCCAAATCAAGGATTTTATGCAAGCTATGGACTACTCTACTTACACCATCATTCCTGCCAATAAAAGGCCTTTCCCTAGGATTGTTTAAAGACAATTTCTCACAATATAAAATTGAAGGAAATGAGATAGTATTCAAGTAATTTTCCTTACCTTGAAAATAATCTTGTGCATTTAGATTTTGCACCATTGATTTATCCTTTGACAAAAGTTCAATGATCTTCTTATGAGCACACATATTTTGTTCCTTACATTCCACAACGATTGATGGGTCTCCTCCCTCCACTTTCTCAACACAAGCTTGAAATGAAGTTCGAGCTTTCTCAACTAACCTCAACTTTCTTCATGTACAAAGGTACAACATTTTCCCCTTCTACTTGCCCAAATTAAGCTTGTGTTAGGTCCTTTTCAAAACCCTCATTACAATGTTTGAAAGAGAAAAGAGGACATTCCCTTTGGATACAACCTATTATTCAACACTAAGAACATCTAAAAGGAATATTTTGATTGTCAAGGAATTAAGAGAAAGACCATTTACCATGTATAATTTCCAAAACCTTTTGGATCCCTTCCCTTAAATCTAACTCCACATATATCCCAGCTACAATCTTTTGGACCTTATCCTTGGATCTGTCATCCATGGTAGTAAACCCTCAAATATTATTTCCAATCAATTCTAGAATAAATAGGTGCCATCATTCTACTATAAGACTAGGTAATTTAATCCACACTAGTTGTAAAACTAAATTTTTAGTCAGTGGCTCAAAACAAGGAATCCAAGGCTTTAATGACTAGAAACAATTGCTCTAGCAACAAGTACCCTTACGAGCTTTTCACAATCCTATGAAAACCTAAGAGGAAATGTCCTCAAGCCTTTCACCAAGCTATGAAAGGCCAAACAATAGCCTAGCAGAGGCCTCCAATATCGCTTTAACCAATTTTCCATAGAAACTTCAAAGATGTACTATCCATGGAATTTCCCAACTAAGGCATAATCTATGCAATGCATGACCTTTCCTAGGAAAACGTCCTCCTTTAACACTAATCAGAGCCTCTCCTTTTGGGATCTGTTACAATGAACTCTTTTTCTTATAACATTTACTTCCTAATCACTACATGAAACCTCCTTCAAACCCTCAAACACTATCACTTGTTTAAAACCACCACTTCAAATCTCTTCCCATGTTTCCTTTAGACCACCCTCACTCACAATCAAACTATGGCGACACAAGTAAATGTCCAAGGTTGATTGCTTAAGAGACCCTCTGAAGTGAGTCATTGGGGTAGTAATTCCGCCAGGGGGGGAGTATCAAATCCATGTCAAAGACAATAAATAGCTTTGAATGTAGCTCCTACATGGAGAGATTGGGTAAGATGCCACAAATACTGACCAAATTTGACCTCCTGATTATTGAAGGTACAACTGAAGCACTTTACTAAAGTTTTTGGAAGGGATTTTACCCTCATCCTTCCATGAGATTCCATGACCTAATTTATGACTAGGGTTTACCTTGCGAGGGTGCCCCACAAGAGCCATGATGCATATGTTGGTTATAAATATAGTTACAGTCTTCAATTTACCATCAATTAAGCATAACACACTTCATTCATACATACACCATCATAAACCAATGCTTTAACTAGAAATTAGACAAATAAACACATCCTGATCAATTGACACTGGGAATTATAGTGGGAAAACCTCAAGATAAGGAAAAAACCCACTTTCGATAATGATAGAACTTATCTCAAGTTAGCCTATTAGCTTGTTATTCCAATGGCATAACAAATGCCACTTCTTATTTTTTATAACTCATCAACAACGACTACTACTCTTCTAACTTATATATACATTTCTCGAGCTTGCTTGGGTTAACCTAACGCCCAAGCAAGACCTCTTTGTGCTTGCCTTGTCTAGAAAAGTTGGTCCCTTTGGTTTCGGTTTGGGGTTTCTACCCCTGACACTCTTCAACCATGGAACTCTTGGTAGCCTCCTGGATACTCTTTTGTGCTTTCCTTTGTCCCGGTTGTATTTATCTTCATGCTATTCTAGTGCATCCCCACCAGGTTTGGTGTCTTTTGACTCTTGTTATTCTATCTCTGAGTTTGGAACTTCTTCCAAGTCTATTTCCTTGTTGTCCTCATGTATATAGATTATGTGTCTTGGGACCTATCCGCCCAAATCTTTTACTATTGCTACCATGTTTTCTTTAATGTTGTCGTACATGTGCACATCCTACCTTGATTTTTTCTTTGAATTGGTTGATCATCTATCTAGCCTCCATTGTGCTTGAATACTTAGCAAGAAGGCATGCAAAAATACTCTTTATTGAGTTAAATCTAATCTTAACCTATCTTTAGTTGTTGACAACCTATATCAGTGTTGTTTTTCTCTCCTCTACTTTTTCCTTGTCTTATTCTTTCTTCTATTCCTCTACTTTTCTCTTTTCTATTTTTTTCTTGTCTTCTTCTTCATTCTATTATGTTACTTTTATATTTTTTGTTTTTTTTGTCTTTTTGTTTCTTTCTTTCCTCTACTTTTTTTTCTTCTTTTCTTTCTTCTTTCCCTCTACTTTATGTTTTCTAATTTGTTCTTGTCTTTTTCCTCTTTATTTTCCTTTACTTTGTTTCTTTCTTGTCTTCTTCTTTCCTTTATTCCCATGCTTTTCTCTTCTCCATTTCTTTATTTTATTGGCCCTTTGATTCTATGCCCTATATATTCATTCACCTTTCTTTCATCATAAGGTTCATCACAATGACCTATTTTTCCTTACAACCATTTATTTCGTATCTCTTGGGGTTGAAACTCTTATGATGCTCATTATATCAGCTTTGGCTAGATGATCCATTATGGCCTCTCACCACCCCAGTTACAATATCACTAGTAGGTATGGCCTTCCTTTGTGACTCGTGTAATGTTGAAAAATGGATCTCTAACTAGTATCCCTTTCAATGATGTATTTTTGAGTTTTTTTCTGATTGATTATGACCATCAAGATCACCTTCCATCATGATTTATTTAAGTTTTCCTTGTCTTATTTCCTCTGATGGTTCTTCTAGGCCTATTTTTATGCCTTTTCTAATCTTGCTTTGCCATTTGAATCACCTTCCAATGGGGTTTCTCGGAACTTTCCTTGTCCATTTCCCTTTGATGGCTCTTCCAAGCCTATTTTCAATATCTTTTTTGAACTATCTGTGAGCATTGAATCACTTTCCATCAAGGTTTCTTGGACCTTTCCTTGTCCTTTGATGGCTATTGCATGATGCCTTTTTTGAACTTTCTTTAAACATTGAATCACCTTCCATCAAGCCTTTCCTCCTCTTTTTCCCTCTTATGGCTCTTCCAGGCCTATTTTTTATGTCTTTCCTAAACTTTCTCTCACCACTGGATCACCTTCCATTGGGGTTTATTAGACCTTTACTTGTTCCCTTTGATGGCTCTTATAGGCCTGTTTTTGAATTCCTTTCCAAAGTTTCTCTTACCATCAAATCACCTTTCATCGAGGTTTCTTGGACATTTTCTTATCCTCTAATGGCTCTTTTAGGCTTTGTTTCAATGTTTTTTTTTTAAGTTTCTTTGACAATCAGATCACCATCGATTGAGGTTTTTTGGACCTTTCCTTATCCTTTGATGACTCTTCCATACCTACTTATGATGTCTTTCTCCTATGTTTGGTCCCCTTCCACTTGGTCAATGGCTTCTTCTAGGTTGATACCTATGATGATGGTCTCGTATCCAGATCGTTTCCTATAATTGTACCCACTCATCAAATCTCCCTTCATCGAGGATTCCTACCTTTAATGGCTCTTTTGGGATTATTTTTCATGACAAACATCTCAATTGTTGGATCACCCATGATTGATATTCAATTCCTTATGCTCATAGTTCACCTACCATGAGTTATCAACATCTCAATTCTCTCAGTGACTAAAAAAATCAACTCATAACTTAATTCTTAATAACATAATAAAACATCGATAAACAAACAACATATCTTGCATGCTTAATGTCATGTAGGGAGATTACCTTCCCACCCATTGTTTATTCTTTGTTCATCTGACCTTACCACATTCCAAACCACCTCCATGAGATTAGATCATTTACACACCTTCTAATTAATTTGCAGTATAATATATAATATGAAGTTGATGGTTGTAACTATCTTCCTTGGTTAGTGATACTTCACAAAGTAAAAATAAAACGAGTTGCCAAGTTACATTGTTACAATAATCCATCAACCCATGCGACATTGACCATGATATCGGTTTTGTGTTCTATATTCATGCTTTGGGATTTATTTCCAATTGTGTTCCTTGGTTTCCTTTTGAGTCCGATCATTCAAGTGTTTATCTACCCTCCTTCTAACACTTATTGGTTTCCATTGGGGTGGGTATATTTTCAATGGTACTTGTTGTCCTCTCCCTACATTGAATTCGTACTTGTATCCTTTGTGAGGAATGGAGGAGGTGTCTTCCCCTCCCACCTTCTAACTGATTTAATCATGGAACGTCCTTAGTCGAGATGTAATCACTCGACTAACAAATGGGAGCCCTTCTAGGCTTTTGAGTTTGGTTGATCCATTCTCATATAGTTTCTTCAATTTGTAAGGTCCTAACCATCCATAATTGAGTTTCTCAACCTTGTCTTTCTTTTTGTTGTCATATAAAAGAACCAATTGACCCTATGTAAACTCATGCTTCTTCAATTTGTTGTCATGATATTTTTTCATTCTACCTTTTTCCATGATTTATTGAAATTGTGACCACAACCTATCCTCATCTAGTTTCGCTAGTTCTTCCTGCCTATTTTTCATTAACTTGTATGTTTCCCATATTTCCTTTATTGTTATTATCGATGAGGATGCCTAATATTCCATCAACATTATTGCTTCCTTACCAAGTACTAATATGAAAGGTGTATGTCTTGATCATTTCCTCCATGCATCCTATAAGCTCATAATGTTGCATGCAGTCTGTTTGACCAATATGTTCTTGTTAGGTCACATACCTTGGTTAGTATCAATACCATTGTCTTATTGGTACTTTCTTCTTGTCCTTTTTTTGGGCATAATAAGGGTTTATTTTGTTGTGTATTATCTTGAAAGTATTCATCAATTGCTTAATATTATTAGCAATGAAATGTGTTCCTTGGTCTGGTGTGATTTGAATCGGGCATCCAAATCTAGTACAAAAATTTGTTTGTTACCTCTACTGTAGTTGTTCTTGTGGCTCTTACTTCCATTCATTTTGTGAATAAGTTAGTAGCTACAATGATATAGTTGCATTGTGTTCCTTTTGATAGTACAAAGGGTTCAATGAAATCTATCCCCCAATGCTCAAATGGTTGCATTGGTAGCATGGGTTTGAGTTCGTGACAATCTTAGTTATGTGGTTTATTACTTGTGTTTTTCCATTGTTTACATCCTCTTACCTTTTTAAAGAAGTCCTTAAATAGCGTGGGCCACCAAAGTCCTACACAAAATATCTTTTTTTATATTTTATTTGTTGAGAAATGTCCTCATGTTGTTCCATAGTGATCTTCATTTATCAATTGGTCTATTTCTAATAGCTAAACACATATTTTCATGATTCCATCCATGCTTATCTTGTACAATTTTCTTGACATTAGATTGAATCTCAAGGCTTTCTAAACTAGACTTATTCAGTGTGCAACACTTGATCGTTGTGGTGCTTGCATGTGTTGGAGAAAATAAAGAACATCCTCCATGTATCCCAGTGCTTCTTGTACTAGAAAAAGGTTAACTTTGGGAAATGCCCTCTCTCCTTGTTTGCCTTCCTCTCCATTATCTATTAATGACAAATGATCTAGTCCCAAGAATGATTTTATAGGTTTAACAAAGATCTCGAATTCATATTCCTGGAATAACATCAATCATGTTCTTATTCTCCATGCCATAATTGGTCTGTTCACAATATACTTTAATGCTTAGTGACCAATATAGAAATTGAACTTATTTGTTAGTAGATAGTGTTGGATTTTTGTAAAGCATAAATCATACCAAGAGCTTCCCTTTCTATGGTGTTGTAATTCTCCTTAGTTGTTGAGAGTTTTCTATTATCATAGTAGATGGGACAATCCATAAGATTTTCTCTTGGTTGAGTTAGGATGGCTACAATGGTTGTTTCCAACGCATCCACATGAACATGAAAGGTTTTGTTCCAATTAAGGAATCTTAAAATATGTGCCTTGAGGATCATGTCCTCGAGTTCTTCAGATCCTTACTGACACTCTAGTGTCCACTGGAATGTTATCTCCTTTTTTAGTAACTGCTCCATCGAGTGGGCTATTTTAGTGTACCCTCTTACATATTTTTGGTAATATTCTAAATGGCCTAAGAAAGATTTGAAATTGGACATGTGGTTCTAAATCTTTAATGAGTTTTACTTTGTTTGGGTCCACCATTATACCTTCTTTTGAAACTATATACCCAAGTAGTTTCTTGAAAGGTTGCAAGGATCGACATTTCTTTGGATTTAAAGAAACTCTTATATCTCTAGATTTATTCAACATCATCCTTGGGTCTACTACATGGTTGTTTAAATAGCCAAATCATGCCCAATCACCCATACATACTTCCAATGATTTATGAATGAGGTTTTTGAAATTTTCCACAATGATCCTTGAAAAGCATCTCGATGCATTTACCAGACCAAAGGGCATCCTTTTGTATGAAAAAGATCCCTATTCCATTGAAAATGTAGTCAAAGGATGGTCCTTCTCTCTAATAGACATTTGGTTGTACCCTAAGTATTTAGAAATCAATAGACCTCCTACCCTACCACTGCTTCTAATATTTCTTCTAAAAAGGGTAGTGGGAAGATGATTCATGAACGAGAGGCTTATAGCCTATTTGTCTCACCAACACAGAAACCTCTGTAACAATTATAATCTCTGCTCCCTTTAGATAACTGGAAGATACTCGACTAGTAGAGTTGACCCAAATGAAAATGAGGTCGACAACTCAGAAGTCGAGACGGAAAATGAGTCAGAAGAAGGCAAGTCAAGTCGGAGGCAAGGCAAGTCAAGTCGACCAAAGTCTGGTCAAACAGGTCGAATCAGACGAAAGTCAGGTTGACCAAGAGAACCAACTCGACCAACCATGAACCCAGTAGAATCATGGGTGCATTTGGTCGACCAGAAATGATTATCGATCGAATGAAGAAGAGGAATTCGACCAAAGGAAAATCTCAGTTGGAATGGGTCGACCTGTGGTTAAAACAAATAGTCAAAAATGAATTCGACGACCAACCGTGAAGGGAAACCCTTTGAAAAACAAATTTTGGCAAACAACAACAGAGGAGAAAGTTTGAAGGGAGAATTTGATCACCAACGATGTGTAAAAACATTTGAAGGTCGTTTTTAGTAACCCCCGACACATAAAAAACAATTGGAAGTCGAGTTTAGCATTTAATAACAAAGAAAAATGCATGGGGCAAAATTGATAGTTGACAAAATGAAAAAAAAAACGTGTATATGGTCCATCAGTAGCTAATAAAAGCCCAGAAAACCCCATATTTCGAAATATAATCCGTTTATTATTTATGGGCAAAGGAAAGTGCCCCAAAAAAGTTGAGAATGTGCCCAACGACTCTAAGAACAAAATTATAAACTTCTAAATACATAGTAACGGCTCAGAAAAGAGGGTCGTCGATTTTCAACTTCAGAATCAATGTATGGGTAAGATTAAAGAGTTGTTAGTCTATCTTATTGACCCGTGGAGACTGTATTCATATAAGACGGGCTCAAACCATAACTAGCACGAAGTTCTCTTTGCTAAACAATACATAGACAACCATTAAAATTAAAATACACTCCATTAACCATTCATTAAGTTATAGTGTAGACAATTCCACCCATAGATAACAAATTCAAATGCTACAAACACACACAAAACTCATAATATACCCTGGAAACCTAAAAGGGAAAACCAACATTCTCTTAGCTTCGACCAAGCTCTTTATTATTCAACAATGGTCAAGTTACAAGCTCTCTAGTTCATCTCTACGTTCCTCAGTGACATCTGGGTAGCCTCTTTACATCATTCATAGCCAAAGAACCCCTTTCTCCCTGTGGGGAAACATGATATAGAAGACTGAGTCGATCTGGAGGATAGCTAGAAGGTCAGGCATCCCCAACGCTTCAACTTCTCTCTAGTCCATTTCTCCTTCTTCTCTTTATTTGTTTGTCTTTTCTCCCATGTGGAAAAGGTTTAATGAAAGCCTCATTATTTCTTTACGTACAACAATATATTGCTTGAATTTACATATACTACATACAAAATGGACATCAATCGTGATGGCATGGGTCCCTTCACACCAACAAGTCGATCTCCTTCTTCGCCCATAGCCTTAAAATTTGCTTGTGTTGATCACTTAGAGCTTGTGTCGATAATGAATTGTTCTTATCGAATCTGATGTGGATCACACCTCCCCATTAGGAGGATTTTGGTCCCTAAAAGCTGCCAAGGATAGATGAGGGAACTTGCTTGCAATCTGGTTCCTCTCATACCACATTGCTTTCCTTGTAGTCTCTCCTTTGATATCAATCTTCCAAATTTCTTGTTGTCCTATGCGAGTTGTCCACTCCTTGTGCTGCAAAACCATTTTTTCCTTAAACTCCTCAGGTCCACGAGGTCCAAGGTCTTCAATAGTAGGAATAACTTGACGTTCTTCCTCCTCATCCAACATGGAGGGTTCAAACAACTTCAAATATTCCACATTCACCACTGAGTTGATCTGCATATAAGGTGGAAGTTTCAGTCTGAAGGTGTTCTCATTCACTTGTTCAATGATCTCAAATGGTCCATATCTAAGAGGCTTGAGTTTCTTTTATGATCCTTGCAGTTGTTCTTTATAGAGATAAAACCACACCTTATCTCCAACATGGAGTTTATGATCCTCCCTATGCTGATCATTCCTGGATTTGTACAATTGTTGGCACTTCTTACGCTGCTTCTAAACCCTTAGATGTATATGTCTGATTTTGTCCATGAATGTGATTGCTTTAAGTTCTTCTCCTTGTAGTCCTACTTCTTCCTTATGTTGTCCATAAACAATATCAAATGGTGAAGGAGGTAATCAACCAAAACAAGTCTCGAAAGGAGACTTATTGGTGGAAGAATGAAGTGCGTTGTTGTAAGAGTATTGAATGTAGACTAGTTGCTTATCTCAAGTCTCTAGATGTTTGTTGTTGTAACCTCTCAATAATTACACCAATGTCATATTTACTACCTCGGTTTGTCCATCAGTCCGAAGATGGAAGGTAGTGGAGTAATTCAAACTGGTATCCATTATTTCCCAAAGCGTTGTCCAAAATTTTCCCAATAACTTGTTGTCTCGATTAGACATGATGGAGGTTGGAAATCTAAAATGTACTCAGACATGTTTGAAAAACAGTTCAATTGCCTCTCGTCTAGAGATTGTCTTCTTACAAGGAATGAGCAGACACAATTTGTTGAAGCGGTCCACCATGTTGAACAAGAAGTCATGGCCTCTATGAGTCATAGGTAAACCTCCAACAAAATCCATGGAGATGCTCTCCCAAGGTCTGCTTGGCATTGACAATGGCATGTACAAGCCAAGTTTTCAGTTGCTTGGCTTACTAGTGCTGCGAAGAATACAACCTCTAACAAACTTTTCCACCTGCTCCTACATCTTTAGCCAATACACATACCATTGTAGATTGACCACTATCTTTGTCATGCCAAAATGCCCAACAAACCTAGAAGTGTGTGCTTCTCTCATCAATTGAACTAATATGCCCTGGGGTATGCATAGTTTGTCTACTTTGTACAATAACCCATCTTGGAAGTGGTATTCGTTTCCTTCCATGATAATGACAAACCTCTCCTTTAGCTGCTTGTAGACTCCTATGAAATATTCATCTCTCTCACAATCTTCACTTAGAAGTTCATGAGTGAAAGGTTGAAGCTGCATTATCATCCCAATTGCTACAATCTTCTTCAGTGGTGGTTGAGAGAGCATGTATGCTAGTTATTTTGTGACTCATTTCTTGTACTTAACCAATAAATGAAATTATTTCAAGAAACCTAACCACTTTTAATGCCCCACCTTGCTCTGACTTTGTAGATACTAGAGGGGCTGGTGATTTGTGTGTATGATAGTCTCTTTTCCCAAGAGGTAATACTTCCACTTCTTCACTATTTGTACAATCACAAAGAGCTCCTTATCATACGTGGGGTAGTCAAGTATTGCTCCATGAAACAACTATGAATGATAGCACATAGGCCTTCCTCCTTGCATGAGTACTTCTCCTAATGCATATCCACTAGCATCAGTGTCAAGCTCAAAAGGTCATTGCAAATTTGGCATAGTTAAGACTGAAGCATCGTTGATTTTCTTCTTCAAGTATTCAAATGCTCTTTGTTGTGTCTTACCCCAATGAAAGCTCTTTCCTTTAGCGGTTACGACATGCGATGGCACTGCTAATGTGGAGAAGTTTAGAATGAACTTTCTCAAATATTGATCCACTCCAATGAAACTCTTGAACCCTGTCACATTGGTGGGAATATGCAATTGGGTGATGATTGCAATCTTCTTTGGATCTACCCTCAATTCTCCTCCTTCGATCATGTGTATATGATATATCAAGGAGGTCTTTCCAAACTCACATTTCTGCAAGTTGGCAATCAATTGAGTCTTCCTCAAGGGCTCTAGTACCTATGTCACATGTGAAAGGTGCTCTTGCCAACTATTCTTAAATATTAGTATGTCATCCAGATATACTATTACAAAAGAGTCAATGAAGGGGTGTATCACATCATTCATTGTTCTAATAAATGTTGTAGGTGCCTTGCATAATCCAAAAGGCATTACTAACCACTCATACAAACATTGTCTTATTTTGAACGTTCTCTTCCATACGTCTTTCGCCATGATCCTCACTTGATGGTAAATTGATTTGAGGTCCATCTTAGTGAATAATTTGGCTTGTTGGAGTTGATCCAACAAATCATCAATCATTGGAAAAAGACATCTATTCTTGATGGTGATCTTACTTAGGGCATGGTAGTCAATGCATATTCTCCAGCTTCCATCTTTCTTTGACACCATGTTGATGGGTGAAACACATGGTGATGTACTGGGTCCGATGACTCCCTACTCCATCAACTGTTACAACTACTTCTTTACTTCATCTCCTTCAATGATGGACTGTCTATACATCCCAATGTTAGGCAATGGTGACTTTGATAACAACTGAATCTCGTGTTCAACCTCTCTCTTGGGTGGAAATCCCTGATGCTCTTGAAACACTTCCCTATAGGCACCAATTAATTGTTGTAGTTGTTGACACTACTCACCACTACATCCTTGCAAGGATGCCTTCACCTCCAACTCGTCGCCTTCTCCTTGTTTCCCTCCTTCTCTCAAGAAAAACAAGACAAACTTTTTTGTACTGCCCATGATTCTTCTGGCTCGATGAGCACTGATTAGCGAGAGCTTAGCTTTGTCCTTGTGTGCATTTATGGCATAATATTTTCCATCCTTGACTAGCCTATACTAGTTCTCTCTCCTTCTTAAAATGGCATCCCTCACGTATAAATATGGACTTCCCAAGTTGACTCCACATATGTCCAGAAGAACCACATCTACAATTACTTCATCAACAAAGTTTTGATTGATGGAAAACTTAAATTTCAACTGCTTGCTCACTTTCAATTCCACATATTTCCTTACCCAACTCAGGGGTATGGATGTAGATGATCTTGAGTCTCTAGCCCAAGCCTCTCAACTATATGCGTAGATATCAAGTTGGATTGTGAACCATGATCGAACAAACAATTCACCTTGCTTTGCTTCATTTGATTGCCTTCTCCTCCTTGTAACTGCAACCGACTAATGCCACCTCTTTTTGAATATTAATGCAGCTGATCTTCCCTTCCAGGTCAGAGGTGTTATCCACTGATATCAATGCTTTCTTCTTCCTTTTTTTCTAAAAATATTTGGGGTGTTTCTCAGGGTGCGATTTTCAATAGTTCTCCTAAGTGTGTCCCTTTCAATCACATCCTTTACATTGTTGGATGGAAGGTGTTTCTTCTTGTGTTGTTGCCACAATCTTCTTCTCATTCCACTTCTTCTTATTTTCCCTCTTTCTCTGTTGCTCTTGTGGTTCTACTTGCTTGTGAGTAGTGTGTGGCTTCCGCTTGTCTCCCTCAAGGTACCGTGCTTGAATATTGGCCTAATTAATTGTCTTTTGTCTAAAGAACATTAGTTGTCTATGAATCTGAGGCAACAATGCCCCCAAATACTTGACTAACATGTATATACTTTTGAGAGAGACTATGTTATGAATTTCTCTCTCCCTGAACTCTGGCGTGAACTCCTGCACTAATTGTCCTTGTCTCTACCTGAAGTAATGTCATACTATTTGTTGGTGTTCCTCATATCCTATTGGATAAAATTGAGATTTGATCATGTCCTTGAATACCTCCTAGTCAGTCACTAGTGGCTCATTTCCCAGTGCCTACTTACTGCATCACTCTCCCACCATGTCAAAGCATGGCCTTCAATCTTCAACCGAGCAAAAAAATCTTTTGTTTTCTAGTTACCTCATGCATTATGAAGTACACTTCCATCTATTGTAGCCATTGGTTCAACCTAATAGCATCCACTTCCCTGATATATGGATTGATGTCCACCTTGGCCTACACACAAAAAGGTACATGCGTCTTGTTGTAGCTGCACTCTCCCATCTCTAGCTCAGTCTTAAGCTCTGTCTCTGGCTTATTTTCTTCCTTCTTGGGGCCATCATGACAAGCCTATGTTGATGGTGTTTCCTTGCTCTTCACTTCCAACAGTTATGACACCATGATGTCAATGTCGCCAAAATCTACTCAAATCGATCCAACCCGACCCTACGATCTTCTTCCTCTTCTCCTTCATAATGTTTCCCTGACATCCTTGATGCTCTATATTGCTCTAGCCCCAGTAACAATTCTTGTCCCTTTCTTTTGTAATCACCGTGGGTACTTACCATACAAGTCTCACCAAATGCATTTGAACTTATTCTCTGATACCATCTGATCCGTAAACATGAGACTTATAGCCTATCTGTATTACCAACACAAAAACCTCTATAACAATTATAATCTCTGCTCCCTTTAGATAATTGGAAGATACTTGATTAGTCAAGCCACAATTTGACTCGAACCAAATGAAATTGAAGTCGAAAACCTAGAAGTCAAGACAAAAAATGAGTCGGAAGAAAGGTAAGTCGAGTCAAATGCAAGGCAAGTCGACCAAGTCGAGTTGATCCAAGTCTGGTCCACCAAGTAACAAGTAAGTAGAACCACAAGAGCAATAGAGAAAGAGGAAAAATAAGAAGAAGTGGAATGAGAAGAAGATCTTGGCAGCAACACAAGAAGAAACACCTTCCATCCAACAATGTAAAGGCTTGTCAAGAAACATGATCAACAAAGGCTTGTCATGAAGGCTCCAAGAAGGAAGAAAATAAGCCTGAGATAGAGTGTAAGACTGAGCCACATATGGGAGAGTGCAGCTACAACAAGACACACGTGTCTTTACGTGTGGAGGCCAAGGTCGACATCAAACCATATACCAAGGGAAGTGGATGCTATCAGGATGAACCAATGGCTACAACATACGAAAGTATACTTCAACGTGGACAGAGTAATTGGAAAACAAAAGATTGCTTTTGCTCAGTTGAAGCTTGAAGACCATGCTTTGACATGGTAGGATAATGATGCAATAAGTAGGGCACTAGGACATGTGCCACCAATAACTGATTAGGAGGTGTTCAATGACATGATCAAATCTTAGTTTGATCCAATAGGATATGAGGAAAACCAACAAATAGTATGGCATTACTTCAGGCAGAGACAAGGATAATCAGTATAGGAGTTCAC
This sequence comes from Picea sitchensis, assembly GCA_010110895.2. Taxonomy (NCBI): domain Eukaryota; kingdom Viridiplantae; phylum Streptophyta; class Pinopsida; order Pinales; family Pinaceae; genus Picea; species Picea sitchensis. The sequence continues at coordinate 82,950 of SNQJ01S0025463.1, forward strand.
GACAACGTTGAGGAAGAGAGCATTTACGATAGGAGTCTCTCTCAAAATTTCAAATGTGTTAGTCAAGTATTTGGGCGCATTGTTGCCTCAAATTCGTAGAAAAATGATGTTATTTAGACCAAAGACAATTGACGAGGCTAGTATTCAAGCACAGTACCTTGAGGGAGACAAGCGGAAGCCACAAACTACTCACAAGAAAGTATAACTGCAAGAGTAGCATAGAAAGAGGAAAAATAAGAAGAAGTGGAATGAGAAGAAGATCGTGGAAACAACACAAGAAGAAACACCTTCCATCCAACAATGTAAAGGATGTGATTGAAAGGGGCACACTAAGGAGCATTGTTGGGAATTGCACCCTGAGAAACAACCCAAATATTTTTCAGAAAAAAGGAAGAAGAAATCATTAATATTAGTGGATGTTGAGGAATGGGTGGATATCACCTCTTACCTGGAAGGGAAGATTATTTGTACTAATATTCATAAAGATGTGGCATTAGTTGATTATAGTTACAAGGAGGAGAAGGCGATGACTGAACTTTTCTACATTAAAATCCACATGAAGCAAAGCAAGGTGGATTGTTTGTTTTATCCTGGTTCACAATCCAACTTGATATATGTGCATCTGGTTGAGAGGCTTGGGTTGGAGACTCAAGATCATTCACATCCATAACCCTTGGGCTGGGTAAGCAAAAATTTCCACAATGATCCTTGAAAATCACGCTGATGCACTTACCAAACCAAAGGTCATACTTTTGTATGAAAAATCTCGCCATTCCATTGAAAACATAGTCAAAGGATGGTCCTTCTCTCTAATAGGCATTTGGTTGTACCCTAAGTATTTGGAAATGAGTAGACCTTCTACCCTACCACTACTTCTAATATTTCTTCTGAAAAGGGCAGTGGGAAGAGGTCCTTAATTGTTACATGGTCTAGCTTTCTGAAATCCATGTATATTCTTAAATTCACATAGTTTATTCCCCTTCACTCTATTCTATTTTATAAACGAATATTATCCTTGGTGCTTTGTTCAATTCCTCTTACACTTTTGTTTTGTATTAGGGATCCATTTAACATAGTCACTATATGACAAGTTTTTCCTTTGGCTATAGTTCATTCAATCTTAAATTCACCAAATTCTTTAATTAGCTATCCCTTTCAAATCACGGTATCTATATGAAAATATGTCTACAAATTATGTGAACAATGCAATTGCTTTTGCTATTGTTTTTTAATCCTAGCCTATTTCGATATACCCAGGTTCCTCCCTCTCTTTTCAATGTTTACTCTTCTTAGCTTATCCTTTGTTGCTTGTATATTTTTCCTAACTAGTGGTGTTGTGTTTATTTCCCTCATATTGAACTATTTGTTGGATCACTGATAGGGAGGTGAATCAATGATGAGCAATTTTAGTACTTTTAACCACAATATATTCTTCAACAATATTCAACAGTTTATCATTAGCATTCAATATATCATCGACGGTATAATCATAAACAACATCACATCACAATAGATACACAGTACACTAGAATTTATGTGGAAACCCAAATGGGAGAAAACCACATAATGCTTTTCTTATATATCAAAAGAATACATTCATTGGAAGCACCAACTTCCTGATTATCTAGCTACAACTGAAAGGAGGCTCCAAACCCCTATTCTCAGGCTCCAACCTGAAGGAAGCTACAACTCCCTAAATTCTCTAGCTCCAACCAAAAGGAGGCTACAACCCCCCGAGTTATCTAGCTCCAACCAGAAGGTGGCTACAACCACCTATCCTTGCCTCGTCCTACCACCCTGAAATATAAGTTTACACCAACTGTCACTATCACAAACTCTACTACTACCACTGCCTCTGTCACTCTGTCTTTGCCAAAGTCTCTATCATTGTCACTGTCTTTGTCACTCTCTCATCAACTTGTATCTGCTCATCGACCAACTAAACCTGTACCATAACATACATCAATTGTATACCAACATACATACTATCTCATGCATCAATAATGAACCAAAGATACATCAATAAGGAATAGTGAATCATGAATTAGAGCATCAACCATGTGTAACTTGCACCATATACCATACCATCAACCATATATCATCAATGAAAATATCTCAAATAACCAATGCATATCCCTCATGGATATGCCACCATATAACATGAATATGCCTCAACCATGTACAATCAACTCAAATATATGAACTATAAGAACCATGCCATATACTGAACCAAATATAATAATTCTCCTCACTCAACCAAGCAACCAAGATATACCATATCCAAATACCAAACCAACTATACCAAGTATGCCTCAAGCATACACCATATCATGACAAAAAGTAACCATCAAAACAAGTATACAACCATACCAATACCTCTGTAGCTGACCTGAAACTTTGAGATGCTCACCTGTAGACTTCCTTTAGACCTTTAGGGATATGGTACCAACATCTACTCGAACTTTCATAAGCTTTTCATAGATATGTGACTTTCTTTTCTACAACCCGTGGATATCCGAGCTTTCCTCCATTACATCCCGCGTACATCCGCGCCTTGCTAACCTGCAACTCGTGGATACCTCAGAAACTAGGGTTCGTTGCAACCCCGAGACTTTCACCTTCGACCCTCCTTTGCTACCTCAAAAAAATGTCGTCACAACCTTAGCAATAGATCATTAGTTCACAAGATAAATAATCAACGAATGAGTGTGTGAGTGTGCTTGTGAATGACTCCTTGAGGCATATTTATACTTGTTCTAGGTAACTCCTCTCCTTAATTTAGGGCTTCTAGAGTTTTATTGTTACAACAAATTTACCCTTTCATTAAGGACTTGTAACCAACTAGGGGCTTCTCAACCACTCTTCGACGCTTACAAACTTCTCAAAACCAAATCTCCCTAACCGCGAGGAACTACGTGGCATTCCAAATATCATCGAAAATGGCACGATGAGTACTATCCATGTATGAGTGTATTGCATGCATTTACTCTATCTGTCATGTCCATATTCCTCATTCGACTTCGGGTACCAAAACCACACCGTTAGGGCTTCTTCAAAAGTTGACATCAATGACAACCAAACTATCAACAATGCCCCCCTTTGGCATTGATGGAAACACTTAGGCATGGCAATACTTATGCCCATGCTCCCCCTGTGACCATCACTCCCCCTGTCTCCATGCTTCTCTCTTTCTGTCTCAATGCCTTGCTCTATCTCTCCCCCTTTGACATCAATGGCAAAGGGTAATCCTCATATTAGGGTTGCTTCGCCTATCTACAAGCCTATGTTGTCTCTAATACCCTTTCTCTTCATGGTGCTTCCTCGTGTAACTCTTTGATGTATATGAAAAGCATTCAAAAGGTTCTTTACTTGAATTTTTTCAAGGATTTTGTCTGTTAGAATATAAGTGGATGTGCTCGTTTTACCATTGACAATATCTCTATTGTCACCCAACCATAGGCCGAAGCCACCCTTTGAGCACCTTATCCTTGACAGATAATCACTCCGGAAGCAAACCCTAAGCTAGATAGCCAAACAAAGGGTAGCACACCTTTCCCCAAGGATAGTGCACCAACAAGAGATGATCAGATAGTCCAAACCCTAACCAAGAGATAGTCCAAGCCAAACACGATCTGCTAGCTACAACAGCTGCAATGGAAACTCTCCTCAAACCTACGCACAAGACTCGGCACTACAGTGCGCACAAGTTGTTGCTCTGCAATTATGAGACTGCCTGTCAAAACGAGAACTGGCCTCCTGTATTTATACTAATTCTAGCTAACTGCCTGGGCCAACTTCTCATTTTGGGTATCTGTTTGTTCATTATATATTAATTCTTTTGGCCGACTTCTTCTCTTGGAGGCTAATAACCTAATATAATTTTTCTTCTTGAGCTGACAAGTCTTCTAGGGTTATTAGCCAACTCATTAGGGTTTATTCTTGCTTCCCAAAGTATTCTATCCTTGTAAGGTTTACACATGGAGGTAAATACTTCCCACAGCTACCATAATATCAACACTCCCTCCTAGCTAGGGAGGTATTACAGGTAATGGTCTTGAGCATAGAACATACCATTCACCCGGTAGCATCACCATAGTTATATAGACTAGATCATGACTAGATCATGAGCACCATCATCATCATCAGCTGCATCATCTCTCGAAACCATACTCTATCTGAGTAATCA
>SNQJ01S0025464.1:11774-25221 GCA_010110895.2 Picea sitchensis
GCTCTTCTGATATCCCGACGAAGTTCCAATTTTTCAAATCTTCCTTCCGCAAAGTTCCCTCTGGGCCCTTCTATACTTTTTCAATATTTTCTCTCTTCTTACTGAGTTTTCTAGCCTTCTTCCCAGTGATATTTGTCTCAGTATTCCTTTTTCCATTCAGATTCTTGTTTTCTTTTGGCATAACATCTTCACGCTATTGAGATTCTTTCATAGAATTAGAGAGTAATACTGCTTCTTTATCTGGGGTAGGTGCTCTAGTCATATGTGAATCTTCCTGTGTTCTTTCAACTTCATGATCCAAGTTTCTGGTTCTAAGTAGCTTCGATTTGTTCTCCTGTTCTGCAATCAAGTGTGCTATCCTCCTAGTCATGAAATCTTTTAATTCATTCTTTTTCTGTTCTCGGGCCTCCTCTTCTTTTCTTCTGGTCTGATCTTTCTTGATCCAGGTTTTTCCTAATAACATAGTAAATTGAGCGTTGTTCTCAATGAATCTAACAACCTCAAAATCTTCCTCCGTCGAAGCTCCATGAGAACTCATAGATACCTAGGTGAGTCTTCCACATAGGTTTATCATATTTCCCATGAATAGTCCTATTCCTCCTAATGAAGGAATCGTATCAAGATTTCCTAAATCTTCCCAAGTTCTTTCTATCATGATAGTTACCTGTGTTTCCTCATCCAGAACATAACTTATGTTGAAGTCTCCTATTCTTGCTTCTATGCATTCTTTTTCTTTGAAGATATCTAATAAGTTGATATCTCTGTGATCATTTAGGGTTTCTTTCATTTGCATTAATATAGTATCTGATTCTATCCGAGGTTCTTCCATGGTCTCAGTTTCGTGACCTTCCTCAAGGTTTTCTTGTCTCATATTCATTCTATCAAGCTTAGCAATCATTCTAGGGAAATCTGAAACTTCATGGTCCATATATTTACAACAAAGACAACTAGGTCTTCTTCTAGGGAATTCCTTATTAAGATGTCACGATCTTCTACAACTGTAACAAAGGGTTAATCCTCTTTTTTTCTTAAAAGATCCCCATCATTTTCTGTACTGCGCACTGGGATCATAGTAGCTAACTTGCACAAAATTATTTCTAGGATCCTGTATCCATTTGTTAGTCCAAACATTCTTTCTATGCATAGGAATACCATACCTTTCATTATTTCTACCATATCTACTCATATCAAACCTTCTCTCTTCTAGATGTGCCCTAGTTTTCAGACTAGGATAAAATTTGTCAAATATACCTAGATCCATACTCTTGAATTTTTTTTTCCACTAATCTTACTTTCAACAGACGACAAAGCTACCAGATCTAAAAATTTTCACTATTATTACCTTTACCAGAGCACAAAGCTTTGATATCTTACCTCTTTTGTTCAGACCTGACTTCTTTTTTTAGCACAAAGATTTACAAGTCAAGTAGAATACTGTGCACTAAGGAAACAGATCTACGCACAAAGCTTTCTTTCTTTCCTTCCATTCTCAGTAATCACAGTTTTAGGTCAGATATTGCACACTTCAACAACAGATCTACGCACAGGTCCTTTCTCTTTTTCTTTACCTCAGTTTCCAACAATCACAGTTTCAGGTCCCGACAACAGAACCATTTGTTGGCATAGGGGAATACCCAGGGTTTAACGCTACAACAACACACCAAAAAAACCCTAACTACTGGCCCTTTCAACAACACCTGTGAAGCAGATGAAGTCTCACCCGAGGTAGAGGCAGGGGTGGTTGCAGGACTCCAATGTCTACAACCTTAGCTGGGACTCAGATATTTTATTGTAACACTTTAACGTAACACTTAACAGTTACAGTTTGTTAATATTCAAACTTAGTTTAGAGTGTAGCTAAGCCCTAACAACAGATCAACGCAATATTTATACAGATCCAATAGATTCAAATAATAATTATATCAACATAGATCATATCTAGCACTTATTCACGTTATTCAGGACTAATCTACCATATTAGATCCTTCTAAGCATACATCAGTGCACTAAGCATTCAATCACATAGACAATAGAACAACCATAAAGCACATAACAACCACAATGCAGGATATACGTGGTTCACCCCCACCCTGGGGATACATCCACCAACTCTTCTTCTCTTTTATTATCTTCAGTGAATCAAATACATACACAGAGCCCTGAGATCTTGCTCCATAGAAGACAGGAGATCTACGCACCTCACTAGATCCTCCTTCCTTGAGTCACAACACAAATCCTTCCACAGTCTCTTACAGTCACTTGCACTTAGCTCTGCAAGCCTCACAAAGTATGCACAAAGCAATTACAGTTACCACTTGCACTTAGCAATTAACACTTAACACTTAGCATCACATACTTATCCCTCCTTCGATCACATAGATTGAACTTTCTTCTTCCTATATCGCCTATCTTTCTATTTATATATTACAAAATGGGCCTAAAAATGGTTAACTCATGGGATGACATCCCCATTCCCGTTACATAAGCCCAAAACCCAAAAATCCCTAAAAAGGAGTTGAGATATCGCGATATCTGCTTTGACTTGTGCTCCTTCTTCGACAGCCTGTCGAAGTCCCAAAAGTAGGTCAAACATGACCAAGGATCCTCAAACTTGGTCAAGGGCCAACAATTCCCATCAACACACTCCTCAAGAGATAAGGCAGTACTGTACTTCCCACTGTCCTCTGTGCTAGTGAGTCCTCCTGTATTCCACTGTACACCATCACCAACTACTACCTCCATATGAATCACACTATATCTTGTATGTGCAACTGTATCCTCTTGTGCACTTATCTGTAACATACCCAGACACCCACATGGATAGGATATGCCACTTAAAACAAGCTTAGACATGGTGCAACACACCCAACCATCAACAGGAGGGGCACACTATAGTTGAAAGCCTCAATTCCTTTATCTTATGTCGAAATCAAAGGACCGCTCATTAAAGTTAGAGGAATGAAAATCACATGCATAAGACAAGATCCATGCTACAACATAAAGAATTAGACAATGCGCCATGCACAAAAAAGAACCAACAGACATACACATTAAAAATACATATCTCAGAGATAATTAAATACACTAAGGAATTAAACATTATATAAAAAACATAGAGAACACTTATCCTTGCAAGTGAATGTCCACCAATTGGTTGCAGACCAAGGATGTTCCTCCCAACCATAGAAAATTCTATTCTTTTACTCTCAACAACATGTCACCCCAAGCCAGGGCTATGAATCCACAAGGACGGGTCCTAGGCCAAATCTAAAACACATAACAATTGGCTAACTAGCTCTCAGGTTTCCCAACCACACAACAAATCCAAATTTCCATCTCTCTTTTCCCCTCAGCCTTCACAAACCGAAGAAATAGACACCATTCTCTTCCATGCAATCCCTCAGGTTATCCCATTTCTCCCGTGGGATCCAACGCTATTGGTCAGGAAATATCCCTACTGGAAACTCCAAGGATTCTCAACTTTCAATAATTCTATCTGAACTTCCATCAATCTCATAACTAACAGGATTTTTAACAATCAAGCTATCATAGGCCTTTTAGCTCTAAAAAAAATCCAAAGTAAACCAACTCTCTTCTACATATCATGCACAACCCAAGATAATGGACCCCCTTCCTGTCATGTAGTCCCTCAGGCTATCCATCTCCTTCCAGGGCTCTAGTGCCTCTGATCAAGAATCTCCATGCTGGGACTCTCAATATTCGCAGCTGTGAGAAAACATAACCAAGATCCACCCAAACAACCATTCATATCGATGCTCAGACTAAGAGAACATGAATTCAACTTGAGTGCGTGAAGGAAAAGGAAGAAGAAGAAGAACAAAGAACACCCCAAAGGGATGTTTAAATAATTACATGAAGACAAGAGCCACATGGCCTCTCTTCGAAGAAGCTCATGTAACCCGTTTTCTCCATAAAATCAATTATGGGTAAATAAAATAATAATAAAAAGACTTATCCCCTCAAGCCCCCTCTCTCGTCGAATCATATCCCACTATCTCTTTTGTCCTTATCTATCTTGCAACCAACGATGTATTCTATTTATGTATATGAAGTATTACATTTCCTAGGCACTCTGGCCCCTTTTCAACTTTACCGTCTCACAGTCCTAAGTCACAATTACATAATACATTCTAGTTCATAAGGGTTAAAAACGAGGTGTTACATCCCCCTCCCCTTATTTTGGCATTGTCCTCATTGCACAACACCATTCCAATGTTATTAACATTACAAATTTAGGCTTTTTGGCCTTAATCCACACAAGCATTCCAACCAACTCTTATATACATAGGCACTTTGGCCTAAAATTAAACATGTATACATAGGAATTCTGACCCAAAACATGTATAACTTCATAATTTATATTTCTGGAAACAGTTCCAACTAACAAGCTGTCCTTCCCTCTCAGCCCTACACAACCCAAATAAATGAACCCCTTTCTCTGCTATGAAATCCCTCAAGCTATTCCACTTCTCTGCAGGGCTCCAGTGCACTCAGACATGAAGTTTCAGAGTTTTGGCTTCTAGAACTCCAGCTGCAACAAGTCCATTGGAATTTATTCATTCCATGCCCTTGTCATTCAGTTTCTCCAACATTACCTTCTTCTTTTCCCTCATAGTCTGGTACTTTTCTAGATCCTCAACATTCATCGTTTTATTATCTGTGTGGTTCGTGGATTTGCATCCATATGGATGTCTCGTTAACTTGGCTCACTGTTTTCCTCTACATACCCATTGTGTGCATGATCCCAATCAATATTTTACAAGAACTATCAAAGTCTCCTGTTCCTCGTGGTCACTCACCTTCCATGCCCAGGATTAGGCATCCCCTTCTATGCTATACAGTACCTCAGGCAATCCATCTTGCCTAACCAAGGCTTTCTTGCACAAGAATATTTCTAGGGAAACATGGTTCTCATGTCACAACATTATCCCTTTCCATGATTTCCATCTAGCATATCCAACATCTCTGTATTATACACATACAGTCATCATGAGATATCATTATAACTATTTTCAATCATAACTGTCAAATTTGTTTTATACAGGAAAACAAAATTTTCCAAGCATGAGATTTCTGTTCATAATGTTTGGCTTTGCAGCTGTAGATAACGGTCTTCCTTATTGGTTTACATCTCTTCCATATTAAAGACCATCCTACTTGCAATTTTCTTGATTTACATTCAACCAAAACAATTTGTTAGTAATTTATTAGATTATAATTCCTAAAATTGTTGTATATAGGAAAAATAAAATTTCCAAACATGAGCTTTTGCTTATAATAATTTGGCTCTTGCAAAAATAGGCATTGGTCTTCTTTATAGGCTTACAGCACTGCCATATCCAAGACACTTTCTTTCTACAATTTCAACATTCCTCAACCAAACAAATTGTCGATATCTCATGTACAATATATATATATATTCATGGTAACAAGTGATCTTATAATTGCTTACAACTAGAATTCAATTATTTCCATCAATTCTTGACATTAAATGGAATTCAAATATTGAATGGAATGAACACATCATTCTTTACACATGTATTATCATCCAATATTTTCTTTCTTCTATCCATACATACTTTTATTACTCTGTCTCCCCCAACAGAGCTTTTCTGTAATTTATCATTATGTAGCTACTTTAACCTGCAACTTTCTTATTGTAATATCTAACAGTGCCTGAAGTTTTTTCAACTTCATGAGTTAGAAATACTCACATCATTTCAAGTGTTAGCATAATCATTTCTATGTTATATAATATATACATGCATTCACCCCATTGCATTCAATAATTCCTCTAATATCACTTGTAACATTTTTAATAGCTCCAAAAACTGATCTTGGAATTGTAACAAACAACAATCCAATCACCTTCAACTAGTACTCATATTAAATATAATGCATCTATCCATCATTACATATTTTTAGTACTACATGCTTTTCATAATGCAACAATTAATTACTAAATAAAATAACAATCAATGTGCCAATACCCATGGCCACATCTATACAATGCATCCATGTATTGGCTACATAATACCACATAACTGTGTCATGCATTCCACCACGATTAGTTGGAAGGTCTGGCCAACGCCTCAACACATCATCCACACACTTCCTACTTCTTGCCTCACTATTTGGATACCTTCCTTTTCAACCCAAACACAACACCAAGAATATAATTCCCAAGTTCTCTTCAGTGTCGGCAAGGAGGTTGCAGTCCAAACATCAAATATACAATAGATACCATTGAGAACTCACATAGAGCTATAGCCCTTCCATATCCAACCATATTATGGTCTCACACATTACTATCTCTATGGATATTCATTGTTATAGAAGGAGTATGTCTCCTGAATTAACCTGGTTATGATCCCATAACCAATCATAACATAATATGCAACCAAATTTTTATCTATATGCATTATAGAATCAACAACATTTACATACTCTAGGCCTTTGGCCATTACATATCAATTTAAATATTGAAAATTAACTGAGGGAATTCTTACCTCAATCACGTTTAACACATATGCATCAACATAAACTAAATGTATACTATCCTAGTTGTTATCAACCTACTTGTTGCTATCTGTCCAACTGATATTTGTAGAAGCTCACATAATTCCTCCTTCATCATTAAGATCACCATTCTTGCCACCCTCATGGGTCTTCACCTAGATGGAAATCATAAAAAACAACAACATCCACATNTTATCAACCTACTTGTTGCTATCTGTCCAACTGATATTTGTAGAAGCTCACATAATTCCTCCTTCATCATTAAGATCACCATTCTTGCCACCCTCATGGGTCTTCACCTAGATGGAAATCATAAAAAACAACAACATCCACATATTTAACCCTGCTATATCATTTTTCCTGAATACATAATCCATCATTAGTCATACTCAATCATTATTTTATAATAATAGACTATTCTAAGTTCACAAGCATGTTATATGCATATCCAAGCATGTGCAATTACACATTCATATGCACCAATCATTTACTGTCAACATTCCTACTAATGCATATGCATTTTAACTTCATTGCATGCCTCATGCACTCTAGTGTATTTATGTTTTAATTCACTTATTTATTTATCTATTTATGTTGTAGATGGTTGTCCTTGGACTCCTTCATATTCAATTTCTCTACATTGGCATCCTATTTCCACTGTGAACTCTGATATCAAAAGTGGATTTCTTTCACACTTAAGCTTTGTAACTGTCTACACCTCTCTTCCTTCAAGGCTAGGTAGGCATACCTTTCCTTTTATTCCCATACACGATATCTTTAACATGCTATCTTCATATCCTATGTGAGGACTCTTGCTTTTGTTGTACCTGCAATTTATTCATATTTTGTGGTTTTTGACTAATAATTTTGTTCCACTATACTTGAGATCTTTGTCCACCTTTTATTACTTTCTCTGTAGCTCTTGATTGCCTCATCCAACTCCTGTAAGATCTGTCATGATTCTGTGACCCTAACATCTGATCCTAGACTAGAATTGATCTGATTATACCTCTAATTCTGCCAAAATTTGCAAGCAATCATCTGGTTAGAATTATACATATCATACAAAATTTTCAATTAAATTTACATGTACCTTTTCTATTTAATTCATGAAGAAAATTATATCAATCTTCATATTATAACAATTCCCTGTTATTTTCCTCTAAATCCTCTGAATCAAATTTCCAACGACTGTACTCTTTCCCCAATCGGATATCAGAGCTGAAAGTTAGGGCTCCTCGAAAAACCACTTTGATCCCCTTTAGCTGATACAAAAATAGAAATCTGCAAAGGTTCTTCCTTTAAACTAAGTTCCACGTGACCATGGCTCGAAACTGAGGGCTTAGTCACCCTTTTGCGCCCCTCTCTGTGTTTTTCTACATAGGAGCTTGCGTGAACACCAAGTCCGAGGGACTATTTACTTCTAGGCCCTCTTTAACTTAGCATGGGACCAAGTCCTCCAGACTTCGGCCTTCAAATGTTTTCCCTTGTCAACTTCTATTTTCCCCGAGAATTACGATTCACCAAACCCATCAATAATTCCACTAGAAAAAATGGACGGTCAATATTTAATCTCTCGTTGAATGGACAACCCTGCCCCCATATGGAGGCTTCAATGAGATCCATAGTTTCAAATTAATCAAGCATTGAGATGGATAACTCTCAACCAATTTGGAAATTTGGCACTCTAAGGTTCTGGGATATTTTCATTCCCAAGTCTTCCACCTTGCTGTAGTGACAATCCTATGAAGTGTTTACCTTGTTCATCCACGGATTAATCAAACGATCGAGATTTAATCAAGCATTCGGACGAACGATCCTCACACACTTCGAAAATTCAACGCTTTGGGGCTCCAAGATAATTCCATTTTCGAGTCTACCACTTCCTTGGAGTGACAATCTTCCGAAGTACTTACCATGTTCTTCAATGACTTAATCCAACGATCGAGAAAGGTCTCGAAGGAAAATCAGATCGACAGTCTGCATGCCTTCACGACTTCGGGCTTTGACACTTTTGACTGGTAGAAACTTGGAAACCCTTGGAGTCACACCTAGAGATGACATGACATGTTGATGTCACCTAGGGTGACGTGGACCCGTGGCATGAGTTCCACATGTCGGTAAAAAAATTAATGGATCGGGGTCCAAAAGGTACCAAATGTGGGTGACATGTGTCCCCACATGATTCCCCTGCCATGTGGCATAAGCCATGTCATCAACCACATGATAGATCCACAATCACAACCCCATATTTGATGGTCCACATGAAACAAAGCTTTGCAAGTAAATGTAACTTAAGCTTTGCAAGTAAATGTCCACCAACTGGCTGTAGACCAAGGACGTTCCTCCCAACCATAGACATTGCTATTCTTTTAATCTCAACAAAATGTCACCCCCGAGCCATGGCTATGAATCCACAATGATCGGCCCTAGGACAAATCTAAAACACACAATAGTTGGCTAACTAGCTCTCAGGTTTCCCAACCACACAACAAATCCAAATTTCTAGCTCTCTTTCCCCCTCATCTTGCATAAAACAAAGAAACAAACACACTTCTATGCCATGCAGTCCCTTAGGCTATCCCATTTCTCTCATGGGCTCCACTTCTACTGGTMAGGAAATCTCCCTATTGGAAACTCCAAGGATTCTCAGCTATGGACAGTTCTATCCAAACTACCATCAATATCATAACTAACAGGCATTTCAACACTCAAGCTATCATAGGCCTTTCAACACTCACAATAATCCAAAGTACACCAACTCGCTTCTACCCAGCCTACACAACCCAAGAGAATGGACCCCCTTCTCTAACACAAAGTCCTTTAGGATGTCCATCTCTTTCCAGGGCTCCAGTGATTCTTGTCAAGAATCTCCATGCTGGGACTCTCAAGATTCGCAGTTGTGAGAAAACTTAACCAAGAGCCACCCAAACAACTGTTTGTATGCATGATCATACAAAGAGCACATGAATTCAACTCGAGTGAGTGAAGGAAAAAGAAGAAGAAGAAGAATGAGAAGAATTGGAAAAATAATCTCCCCAAAACAACCCCCCAAGGGATGTTTAAATAATTACATGAATACACGAGACATATGGCCTCTCTCGCAAGAAGCTCATGTAACCCCTTTTCTCCATAAAATCAATTATGGGTACATAAAATAATCATAAAAAGACTTAGCCCCTCCTCTCTCATGGAATCATAGCCCCCTATCTCTTTTGTCTTTGTCCATCTTGCAACAAGCATTGTATTTTATTAATGTATATGAAGTATTAAATTTCCTAGGCATTCTAGCCCCTTTTCAACTTTACCGTCTCACCATTCTAAGTCACAATTACATAATACATTCTAGTTGATAAGGGTTAAAACCGGGGTGTTACATCCCCCTCCCCTTATTTTGGCACTTTCCTCAGTGCACAACATCATTCCAATATTATTAACATTACAAATCTAGGCTCTTTGGCCTTAATCCACACAAGCATTCCAACCAAATATTATATACATAGGGACTTTGGACTAAAATTAAACATGTATATATAGGTATTCCGACCCAAAACATGTATAATGATCTTCATAATTTATATTTTTGGCAACAGCTCCAACCAACAAGCTCTCCTTCCCTCTTAGCCCTGCACAACCCAAAGAAATGAACCCCTTTCTCTGCCATGCAGTCCCTCATGTTGTTCCACTTCTCTACAGGGCTCCAGTGCACTCAGACAGGAAGTTTCAGAGTTGTGGCTTCCATAAATCCAGCTGCAACAAGTCCATTGGAATTTCTTCATTCTATGTCCTTTTCATTCAGTTTCTTCAACATCACCTTCTTCTTTCCCCTCATAGTCTGGTACTTTTCTAGATCCTCAACATTCATCGTTTTATTATCTGTGTGGTTCGTGGATCTACATCCATATGGTTGTCTCATTAACTTGCATCACTATTTTCCTTGAAACACCCATTGTGTGCATCATCCCAATCAATAGTTTAAAAGAACTATCAAACTATCCTCTTCCTCGTGGTCACTCACATTCTAGGCCCATGCTCTGGAATCCCCTTACTTCTATACAGTCCCTCAGGTGAGCCATCTTTCATGACCAAGGCTTTCTTGCACAAGAAGATTTCTAGAGACACAGGGTTCTCATGTCATAACATTATCCCTTTCCATGCTTTCCAACGAGCATATCCAACATCTCATCTGTATTATACACATAAAATCACCATGAAATATTATTATAACCATTTTCAATCATAAATGTCAAATTTGTTTTATATAGGTGTTGGCCCTTGACCACATTTTGGGAGTTTCTTGGTCATGTTGACCTATTTTGGGACTTCGACATCCTGTCGAAGGAGGAGTGCAAGATGAAGCGGAGATCACGGGATCTCGGCCCCCTTGTGGGCCTCTTTTTTGGTTTTTGGGAATATGTAATGTGTATGGGATGTCGGCCCATGGGTTTACCCATGTTTAGGCCCTTTTGTAACATATAAATAAGTATATAGGTGATGTAATAAAGAGACCTAGTAGGATGGTGAGCTAAGTGCTAGATCTATGTGATCGAAGGATTGTAAGTGCTTTGTGTGCGACTATAAGAGGCTTGCAGAGTTGAGTGCAAGTAGTTGTGACAAATTGTGAAGAGCTTAGTGTTGTAATGCAAGGAAGAAGGATCTAGCGAGCTGCACAGATCTTCTGTCCAGTGTGGAGTGAGGGCTTTGAGGCTCTGTTCTTGTAACCAATTGACTGAATATAATAAATAAGAAGAGTTGGTGGACGTAGCCCCAAGGTGGGGGTGAACCATGTAAACACTGTGTTGTCTCGCTTGGTGCTTTTCTGAATGTGTTTATGTCTTCCTTTTCTTAGTGATTTATGATGATTAGATAAATATGCTTATGCTTAGTGCTAATGATGTGTAGGATGTTAGATCTAATATACATGAATATGCTCAGTGCTTGATCAACTAGATATGACCTATTTATTGATGCTAAGTGCTTAATGTAGTAGGTTAGTGCGGATACTACGAAGACCTGTTTTACTGGCAAAGTAATTATTGATTGTATATTGTGGAACTGATGTGATGAGTGCCCTACTAAGCTGTATAATCACAGATCTGTGTCCCAGCTAAGGTTGCAAACACTTGAGTCCTGCAAAAACCCCTGCCTCTACCTCAGGTGAGACTTCATCCGCTTCACAGGTGTTGCCGAAAGGGCTGGTAGTTAGGGTTTTGTTGGTGCACTGTTGTAGTGTTGAACCCTGGTTCTGCCCCTATGCCAACAAATGGTTATGTTGTCGGGACTTGAAACTTTGATTGCTGGGAACTGAAGAAAAGAGAAAGCTCTGTGTGTAGAAACTTTGTGCAAAAATCTGACTTGAAATTGTGAAAGCTCCATGCATAGATCTGTTTCCCTAGTGTGCAATGTTCTACTGGGCTGTGGAGCTCTGTGATAAAGAAAAGAGGCCGGGTCTGAAAGAAAGAAGCCCGATCTAAAGAAAGGAGGTCGGATCTGAAGAAAAGAAGCAAGATTTGAAAGTTTTGTTCTCTAAGAAAGGTAAAAGTGAGAAGTTCTGA
This sequence comes from Picea sitchensis, assembly GCA_010110895.2. Taxonomy (NCBI): domain Eukaryota; kingdom Viridiplantae; phylum Streptophyta; class Pinopsida; order Pinales; family Pinaceae; genus Picea; species Picea sitchensis. The sequence continues at coordinate 23,870 of SNQJ01S0025464.1, forward strand.
TTAAAAGAGGTAAGATATGTAAGCTCTATGCTTTTATAAAGGTAAAGAATAGAGAAAATTTCTAGATCTGAAAGCTTTGCGCTCTGTAAAAGTAAGATAAGTGATTTTTTTTTTGTTTCTAGAGTATGGATCTAGGAATGTTTGATAGATTCTGTCCTAGCTTAAAAACTAGGGCACTAATAGATGAAATAAGATTTGTTATGAATAGATCTGATAGGAATAATGAAAGATATGTTATACCTATGCATAGAAAGAATGTTTGGACTAATAAATGGATGCAAGATCCTAAAAATAATTTGTTGCAGATTAACTCCTATGATTCTAGCGTGCAGTGCGGGAGAAGTTGGGGATCATTTATCAGAAAGAGAGGATTGACCCTTTGTTACAGTTGCATAAAACTAGGACATATTGTTAAGGAATTCCCTGGGAGAATACCTAGTTGTCTTTGCTGTAAGGCTATGGACCATGAAGTGTTGGATTTCCCTAGAATGATCGCTAAGCTTGACAGAATGAATCTGAATCAAGAAAACCCTAAGGCAGATCCAGAAAAGGTAGAACCCTAGAAATAATCAGATAAAATATTACTACCAGAGAAACCCTGAACGACCACCGACATGTCATATTATTAGAGGTTTTCAAAGAAAAGGAATGCATTGAAGCAAGAATAGGGGACTTCGACATTGACTTTGTTCTTGACGAAGGGGCACAAGTGAATATCATGATAGAAAGAACTTGGGAAGCTATAGGGAATCCGACTATGATCCCTTCATTAGGAGGAATAAGACTATTCATAGGAAAGCTGATAAATTTATGTGGGAAGCTCGTTCATACACCTATGACCGTCAATGGAACTTAAACAAAGGAAGATTTCAAGATTATTAAATTTATTGAAGACATCGCCCCATTTAGCATGTTACTAGGGAAACCCTGGATTTAAAGAGATCAAGCCAGGTGAAAGGAAGAAGAAGAAGCCTTGGAGTAGAAGAAACAAGAGTTAAAATATTTCATGACCAGAAGGATCACTTGATTGATTAAAGAACAGGAGAACAAATCAAAGCTATTTGACCCTAGAGATTCCGATGTTGAAGCTGCAAGACCACTAGAATACCTACAGAAGATTGAAGCACTCATTCCAGTTACAGAAGAGGTGTTACCCTCGAAAGAGTCTCAACAACGAATAGTGACTATGTTAAACGAAGATAAGAATCATAATGGAAAAATACACATCGAGTCGAAGCTCACTGGAAAGAAGGCTAGAAAGCTAAGAAAGAATAGGGCTAAGATTGAAAAACTACATAAGGTTCTAGAGGGAACTACGCAGAAAGAAAATTTGCAAAATTGAAGCTTCGCTG
>SNQJ01S0025464.1:35891-82223 GCA_010110895.2 Picea sitchensis
GTAAAAAAAAAGGGATGTTGACTGTACAGTCTGTACAGTCCGTACGGATACTGACGTGGCAGTCCATACGACACATGGAAGGTCTGAGTGGCAGACAGTTAGCATATGTGGACGAATGATATTGCGACATGTGGCAGTATTTGGTTGGTTGTACGGTGCCACATGGTCCAGTCATGGGCTACCACGTGGCACCCTGTTATTGGTTGCTTGTATAAAACTTATTTGGAGTCCACCGGATTCAACCCCGTGACCTCCACCCACATGTATAGCCTTTGCAAAGTTTGCGCTACCAATGTGCCTCGCCATATTCCTTATTATATATATGGTTTAATTTAAATTTAAATTTGAGTTGTTGTGTGTTGGCGCGGGGGTCCAGGCTAGGGCTTAGCCCCAGCCCCCGGTCATGTATACCATATCATATGACCCGTGGTCACACTATTGGCACGCACGATTTGGTTTTGTATTTGGTTTACAATGGTTATAACCAATGCCCACCACTTGTCCCTTTTCTATTAGCCTTTGGGACAGAGCCCTGTTTTCATTTGCGCGTGGTCACATGGGTCACATGACCTTGGCCTTGGCGGTTAGGGGCTAGGTGCACCCATAACCATCCTACAGTTCACACCATTTGTGTGGTTGCACCTGGTGCTAAGTTTTAACGCTTAAATATGCATGGGGGCTAGGTTGAGCCAACAAGGGTGAAATTTGTTAATCCAAAGACAACAAGTTTGAAGGGGAACTTCCAGGAAGCCTATCTTCTTCAATTTTTGTCCAAACGAGGTGCCGAAAAAGCCCAGCTAGGGGTTTTTGGACGTTCTGAAGCCATTGGAGCCATCTATTTGAAATTTTGAGCATTGTAAAGAACATTTTTGAGCACTTTGAGAAAATAATACAAAAGATCCATTGGAAGCTAGACCAGGAGATGTAGCCCAAGAGAGGGGTGAACTCCTTTATCATTTGCTGTGTTATGTGTTTTCTGTTCATTGTTTATTGCTACTGTTTATATGCATCTTGAATGAGTAAATTATATTAAATTTGTGTTGCAAAGTTGATCCATTTGCATTTTAACACATAAAATTAAACTTACAAATATTTTCAAGAATACAAGTCTTCTTCATTTTTAGATCATTACTAAGGAGTGGTATGCAGACCTCCTCATCCTAGCAGACCCCATAGAGTTATCTGATGTTGATAGCCTAGAAGCAGTGCACGATACACCTAGACCAAGAAGGACAAAGAAACATGAGGACGTCCAAGATGTCCACAATACCTCAACAAAGACCCCTTCTATCTCACCTGAGCAAGGAGGTGATGGCGGAGAGATAGATGGCACCGAATTTGAACAGAAGAAAGGCAAGATCATACCACCTAGAGACGAGGAGGACCCCTCTAAGAAAAGGAAGGTTTCCCCATCGAAACCTACATCCTGGAATAAAGTGAAGGAAACCAACACAAAATTTGAGACCACCCTAACCTCAGACGACTTCGACTTCATCGTCACAACACTAAATGATGCTTTGCTGGAGATAATAGAAAAAAAAGAAGCTAAGCAGGAGGAGGTGTTCAGTCAAATCAAGGTTGAACTTCAAGAAGTGTAGAAAGCACTATAGTCCATCCATGCAGTTTCTACTACGCCTCTATCAGCCAGAATACTAGAAATGGGAGATGAGCCAACTCAACTCCACCAGATCGTTGATACAGTCGAAGCTCAACTTCGACAAGCACAGGAGGAAACAACGCAAACCACCCAGGCTTTGGCACAAGCACAAGGAGATCTACTAGCACAGTGCAGTAATACAGAATGAGAAAAGCTTGATCTACAAGAGAAGTTTGACGAAGAAAAAGCCAAGATGCATAAGGAAATGGAATAGTTGCTCGCAGAGAAACTTGAAGTTAAGGAAATGGTTCACAGAGAAATTCACTCTACGACAGTCATCGAAGTAAAAACTGAAGAACGTGTTCCTGAGCAGGTGGCACAACTCGAAGAAGTAATCCAACAACTCCAGTAGCGTATTGTAGACTTGGAGCTCCGCACTGTGCCCGAGACCCCTCAAGATATACAAGACCAAAGAGAATGAACTGCTTCTAGTGCAGTTGATAGATTAAAAGATCTTTCTTGGAGGGCAAGCAACTAAGTAACCAGAGCACCTAGACATATGAAAACCTCATAGAGAACCCAAAATTACAGACACTGGAGTCACAACTCTAGGAAGTGAAGCAACATGTAGATACACTACAGGCGCAGCTGAAGGCCCTGTCAGCTATAGATAGAAGGAAGAGGTCTCACGAACAATTCACAACTCAACAACATATCCATATGCTTCAAAGAAAAGTGATGTAAATCACTCAACGAATCCAACCTATGCAAGATAAGGCATGCCTATTGTTTTCAGAGATCGAGACCCAAGGAGCAAAGCTAGAACATGTCATCCTCACAATAGAACAATGTCTGGAAGGACCAGTGAATGACATAGTGATCCAGGAGTTCACTGAACAAGAGGCCACAACAAAGCAACAAGTCGAAGAATCTCGACCCAAGCTCAAGGTGTTCGAGGTAGAACTGCTCAGACCAGAGTGACTCGGGACGAGTCACAAGTGAGTGTTGGGGGCCTGTTGGCCCTTGACCAAGTTTTGGGAATTTCTTTGTCATGTTGACCTATTTTGGGACTTTGGCATCCTGTCAAAGGAGGAGCACAATATGAAACATAGATCATGGTATCTCGGCCCCCTTTTGGGCCTCTTTTTTGGTTTTTGGGAATATGTAATGGGTATGGGATGTTAGCCCATGGGTTTACCCATGTTTAGGCCCTTTTGTAACATATAAATAAGTAGTTAGGTGATGTAAGAAAGAGACCTAGTAGGCTGGTGAGCTAAGTGCTAGATCTATGTGATTGAAGGATTGTAAGTTCTTTGTGCGTGACTATAAGAGGCTTGTAGAGCTGAGTGCAAGTAGTTGTCAAAGATTGTGAAGGGATTAGTGCTGTAACGCAAGGAAGAAGGATCTAGCGAGCTACGCAGATCTTCTTTCCGGTGCAGAGTGAGGGTTTCGAGGCTCTTTGCTTGTAACAGATTGACTGAAGATAATAAATAAGAAGAGTTGGTGGACGTAGCCCCAGGGTGGGGGTGAACCACGTAAACACTGTGTTGTCTCGCTTGGTGCTTGTCTGAATGTGTTTATGTCTTCCTTTTCTTAGTGCTTTATGATGATTAGATAAATTTGCTTATGCTCAGTGCTAATGATGTGTAGGATGCTAGATTTTATATACATGAATATGCTCAGTGATTTATCAGCTAGATCTGACCTATTTATTGATGTTAAGTTCTTAATGCAGTAGATTAGTGCGGATACTGTGAAGCCATATTTTACCGACGAAGTGGTTATTGATTGTATATTGTGGAACTAATGTGCTAAGTGCCCTACTAATCTGTATAATCATAGATCTGTGTCCTATCTAAGGTTACATACACTTCAGTCCTGCAACCACCCCTACCTCTACCTCAGGTGAGACTTCATTTGCTTCGCAGGTGTTGTCGAAAGGGCCGATAGTTAGGGTTTTTTCGGTGCGCTTTTGTAGCGTTGAACCACAATATTTTCCAAGCATGATATTTTTTCTCATAATGTTTGGCTCTGTAGCTATAGATACCAGTCTTCCTTATGGGCTTTCATCCCTGCCATATTCAAGACCATTGTACCTGCAATTTTCTCGAATTACATTCAACCAAAACAATTTGTCAGTAATTTATTAAATTATAATTCCTTAAACTGTTTCATATAGGAAAAATAAAATTTCCAGACATGAGCTTCTGCTTATAATAATTTGGATCTTGCAGCAATAGGCATTGGTCTTCTTTATGGGCTTACAACATTGTCATATCCAAGACCCTTTCTTCCTGCAATTTCAACATTCCTCAACCAAACAAATTGTCAATATCTCATGTACAATATATATATATATATATATATTTTTTTTTTTTTTTCCATAGAAAAAAGCATAATTCTATTCATCCGTAGAGAACCAAATTACATTTTTTAGGTGCTTTAAGCACATCCCAAATCTTGAGTGAAAAATTGAGTAGAATGAAGTGCCAGAAATGGCCAAGAAAATGGTTGAAAAACCACACACAAAAAAAACAAAATAAAGAGCTGGGAAATAAACCCAACGAGAGGCAGAAAAAGTCCAAAATGCCTCAAGAAATTCCACCGCAAAAGAAACCCCAAGAGAAGGAAATACCAGAGAAAAACCCCATAGATCAGACATACCAGGTCATAGAGGTATGGATCCCCCCAAAAAAACCCGAAGACCACAACACCGATGAAAACCCTTTCCAACTAGAAAACTGATAGAGAGAAACCAAATCGCTGCACACCCACATGAAGGACCTCAAAGTGTTGATTGGGACAACACTGCATGCCCTAAATTGGACCTCAAAGCACATGTTACACCCTCATACCAAAAAATAAAGAGAGAGCCTTGGGCACCCATTATAAGAGGACCCCAATCTGACCATACATCAAACCCTGAATGAACTGGAGAGACCAGAGAGTGGAGCAGTAACCAGGAGTGAAAAGAACCCAAGAAAGAATCCACCCTCCGAGGAGAGAGGCAACGAACCACACAGAGAGAGGAATACAAATAGACCATAAAGAGAAGATCTGACCAAAATTAGAAACCAAGCCGTTCCGAAACCATCCAAACTACTCAATCACTAGGCACCCATGAACCAACATAAATATTCAGTAGAGAATCCAAGATGAAATCTGTTTGAGCTTGCCATAGAAAAAAATAGGACCAGATCTGGATTCGCAAACCGGAACATGAGTGAAGGAGAAGGATGATGTAGAGGCCACTGATAGAAAGATACCTGGCTCAAACCTACAAGTTGGAAAGGAAAAACAAAGTGCAGGACTGCAGATAAGGTTTCCCTATCCGCAATCTGCCCCACATTCAAATGTACCATTCATATATATATATATATATATATATATATATATATATTCATGGTAACAAGTGATCTCAGAATTGTTTACAACTACAATTCAATTACTTCCATCAATTCTTGACATTAAATGGACTTCGAATATTGAATGGAATGAACACATCATTCTTTACACATGTATTATCAACCAATATTTTCTTTCTTCTATCCATATATATTTTTATTACTTTGTCTCCCCCAACAAAGATTTTCTGTAATTTATCATTATGTAACTACTTTAACCTGCAACTTTATTGTTGTAATATCTAACAGTTCCTTAAGTTTTTTCAACTTTATGAGTTAGCAATACTCACATCATTTCAGCTGTTAGCATAATCATTTCTATGTTATATAATCTATGCATGCATTCAATAATTCCTGTAACATCACTTGTAACATTTTTAATAGCTCCAAAAACTGATCTTGGAATTGTAACAAACAACAATCCAATCACCTTCAACTAGAACTCATATTAAATATAATGCATCTATCCATCATTAAGTATTTTCAGCACCATAGGATTTTCATAATGCAACAATTAATTACTAAATAAAATAACAATCAATGTGCCAATACCCATGGCCACATCTATACAATTCATCCATGCATTGGCAACATAATACCACATAACTATGTCATGCATTCCACCACGATGAGTTGGAAGGTCTAGTCAATGCCTCAACAAATCATCCACACACTTCCTACTTCTTTCCTGACTATTTGGATACCATCCTTTTCAACCCAAACACAACACCAATAATATAATTCTCAAGTTCTCTTCAGTGTCGGCAAGGAGGTTGTAGTCCAAACATCAAATATACAGTAGATACCATTGAGAACTAACATAGCTCTATAGCCCTTCCATATCCAACCATATTATGGTATAACACATGACTAGATCTATGGGTATTCATTTTTATAGAAGGATTATGTCTCCTGAATTAACCCGATTATGATCCCATAACCAATCATAACATAATATGAAACCAATGTTTTATCTAAATGAATTATAGAATCAACAACATTTACATACTCTAGGCCTTTGGCCATTACATATCAATTTAAATATTGAAAATTAACTGAGGGAATTCTTACGTCAATCCCCTTCAACATGTATGCATCAACATGAACTAAATGCATACTTTCCTGGTTGTTATCAACCTACTTGTTTCTATCTGACCAACTAATATTTGCAGAAGCTCATAGACTTCCTCCTTCATCATTCTAATCACCATTCTTTTCACCCTCATGGGTATTCACCTAGATGGAAATCATAAGCAACAACAAAATCCACATATTTAACCTTGCTATATCATTTTTCTTGAATACATAATCCATCATTAGTCATACTAAATCATTATTTCATAATAATAGACTATTCTAAGTTCACAAGCATGTTATATGCATATCCAAGCATGTGCAATTACACATCCATATGCACCAAACATTTACTATCATCATTCCTACTAATTCATATGCATTTTAACTTCATTGTATGCCTCATGCACTCTAGTGGATTTCTATTTTAATTCACTTATTTATTTATCTAGTTATGTTGTAGTTGGTTGTCCTTGAACTCCTTCAGATCCTTGTTGCCTTGTGTTCTCTCACTCTTCTCATCTGCACTATGGTTCCCCGGTTTGAACACTTTCTAGCCAAGTTCCACTTGGCCATTCTGCAATCCAATCAATGTGTTCTATTTTCAACAACCTCTCCTAGGTAGTCATATCCAACTTTACCTTTATGAAACATTCCAACACCCTAGAATGAAGTAGCTCAAACATTCCATCACTCTACTACAACATTCTTGAATCAAATACTATTACTCCTAGTTCCCCATTAGATTAGTTTATTAACATTTCCCCATGAAACCATACCTTTCACACTTAATACCATTCCCCAATAGAAGTCCATTTTAATTCATTAGCACTTTTCAAGTGAGAGAGAATTCAATTTATTTGCATTGGCATCCTATTTCCACCGTGAACTCTAATGTCATAAGTGGATTTATTTCACACTTAGTCTTTGCAACTGTCTACACATCTCTTCCTTCAAGGCTAGGTAGTCATACTTTTCATTTTTTTCCCATACATGACATATTTAACCTGCTAGCTTCATATCTTATGTGTGGACTCTTGTTTTTGTTGTACCTGTAGTTTATTCAGATTCTGTGGTTGTTGACTAATACTTTTGTTCCACCATTCCTGATTTCTTTGTCCACCTTTCATTACTTTCTCTGTAGCTCTTGATTGCCTCATCCAACTCCTGTAATCTCTGTCATTCTTCCATGACCCTAACATCTGATCCTAAACTGGAATTGATCTGATTATACCTCTAATCCTACCAAAATATGCAGGTAATCATCTGGTTAGAATTACACATATCATACAAAATTGTCAATTAAATTTACATGTACCTTTTCTATTTAATTCATGAAGAAAATTATATCAATCTTCATATTATAACAGTTTCCTTATATTTTCCTGTAGATCCTCTTAATCAAATTTCCAATAACTGTACTCTTGCCCCAATTGGATGTCAGAGATGAAAGTTAGGGCTCCCTGAAAAACCACTTTCATTCCCCTTAGATGATACATAAAATAGAAAACTGCAAAGAAGATTCCTTCAAACCAAGTTCCACGTGACCATGACTCGAAAATGCGGGCTTAATCACCCTTTAGCACCCCGCTCTATGTTTTTTTACACAGGATCTTGCGTGAACACCAAGTCCGAGGGATGGTTTACTTCCAGACCATATTTACCTTAGCATGGGACTAACGCTGGGACCAAGTCCTCCATACTTAGGCCTTCAACTGTTTTCCCTTGTCAAATTTTGTTTTCCCCCGGAGTTACGATTCACCGAACCCATCAATCATTCCACTAGCAAAAAATCACGGTTGATATTTAATATTCCATCGAATGGATGGTCTCGCCCCCATATGGAGGCTTCAATGAGATCCACGGTTTCAACTTAATCAAGTGTTGAGACAGATGACTCTCAACCAATTCGAAAATTTGGTGATCCGAGGCTTTGGGATATTTTCATTCCCAAGTCTTCCACCTCCCCAGAGCGACAATCTTTCGAAGTGCTTACTCTGTTCATCCATGGATTAATCGAACGATCGATATTTAATCAAGCGTTCAGACGAACAATCCTCACACACTTAAGAAATTCATTTCTTTAGGGCTTTGGGATAATTCCATTTCCAAGTCTACCACTTCCTCAGAGTGACAATCCTTCAAAGTACTTACCTTGTTCTTCCATGGCTTAAACCAACAGTTGAGAAAGGTCCTAAAGAAAACTCATATTGACAGTCTACATGAATTCTCGACATCAAGCTTCGATACTTTTCATTGGTAGAAACCTAGAAACCACTGAAGTTACATACTCCCGGAGATGACATGACATGTTGATGTCACCTAGGGTGATGTGGAGCCATGGAACATGTACCACGTTTCACTAAAAAAATGAACAAATCAAGGTCCAAAAGGTACCAAATCTAGGTGACACGTGTCCCCACACGGTGCCCTTGCCACATGGCATAATCCACATCATCAACCACATGGAGGATCCATAATCACAACTCTAGACCCGATGGTCCACGTGACCTCATGTTTTTACATTTCATGAATTTGGCACTTAGGGCTCCGACGCTTTGGGGTTTTTCTCTGCAACATAATTAGTAATCGACGTAGTGGAACAGTTCCAAAGTCTGAACTTCACTACCCTTCCACCACTGCTAGATCTGACGATGCAAAACACTCCCAAATTCCTTTCCTTGATCTAACAATTGACAGAAAAATCCAGGATTTCGACACTCCGGGGCTCTAGGTTGTAGTAGTTCAACAAGGCTTAAAACTCCCGAAGTGGTCAATGCCGGGTGACCATGACCAATGATGAATATCCCTTCATTCCTCCCATCAGATTGGATGGTTGAAGGGACTTCACAACTTAGGCCTTCGACAGGTTAGGATTTTCTTTCCTACCAAGATCGCCAAAGCGACGAAGTTCCGAAGTCTTACCTTTCGTGCTTGGCCTTGATTGACGACTGATGATCAACAATCTAGATCTGACAACTGGGACTTAAAATTTCCCAACCTATGGATTCACCTTTATCGAACAACCCTTGTTCAACTGCCCTCCGATCCAACGATCCAGATCTCCCTTGATCCCACAGTGGTGATCACTCCTAAATTCGAAAGGGATGGTCATGATCCTACGATCCCTTACAAAGGAGATCTGACACTCTGGATTTTGCATGGACTCTGCAACGCCATTCCTCCTAAGATTTACAATTTCAAGGTCATATGTCTATCTCAACCACAAGACTCTGACCAACAGACCAGACCCATACCAGCCCGATGTTTCAACCAGAAGCTTTGATACCATTCTATAACATACCAAACCACCCAAAGGCCAAACTACTTCACTTAAAACATGCTTAGACAGGGTGAAACACACCCAACCATTAGCATGTGGGGCACATTGCAGTACAAAGCCTCAGTTCTTTGATATTATCTCGAAATCAAAGGACTTCTCATTAAAGTTAGAGGCATGAAAATCACATGCATAAGAAAACATCCATGCTACACCATAAAGAAGCAGACAACATGCCATGCAAAACAAATAAACAACATACAAACACATTAAAAATACACATATAAGAGATAATTAAATACACAGCGGAATTAAACATTATACAGAAATCATAGAGAGCACTTATCTTTGCAAGTAAACATCCACCAACTGGCTGTAGACCAAGGATGTTCCTCCCAACCATAGACATTGTTGTTCTTTTACACTCAAAAAAAGGCCACCCCTGATCCAGGGCTATGAATACACAAGGACGATTCCTTACACAAATCTAAAACACACAACAGTTGGCTAACTAGCTCTCAAGTTTCCCAACCACACAACAAATCCGAATTTCCAGCTCTCTTTCCTCCTCAGCCTACACAACCGAAAGAAAGGGACACCCTTATCTACCATGTAGTCCCTTAGGATGCCCCATTTCTCTAATGGGATCCAGTGCTACTGTTCAAAAAATATCCCTACTAGAAACTCCAAGGATTCTTAGTTGTGGATAGTTCTATCTGAACTTCCATCAATCTCATAACTAACATGCCTTTCAACACTCAAGCTATCGCATGAATTTCAACACTCACAACAATCCAAAGTACACTATCTCTCTCCATCCTGCAAAACCAAAGAGAATGGACTCCCTTCCTGCCACACAGTCCCTCAGGCTGTCCATCTCCTTCCAGTGCTCCAATGCTTCTGGTCAAGAATCTCCATGCAGGGACTCTCAGGATTCACAACTGTGAGAAAAATTAAACAAGATCCACCTAAACATCCATTCATATCTATTCTCAGACCAAGATCACACAAATTCAACTCAAGTGAGTGAAGGAAAAGGAAGAAGAAGAATAATAAGAAGAAGAAGAACCGGAAAAAGAACCCCCCAAAAATAGTCCCCCAAGGGGTGTTTAAATAATTACATGAATACAAGAGCCACATGGTCTCTCTCCCAAGAAGCTCATGTAACCCATTTTCTCCATAAAATCAATTATGGGTAAATAAAATAATAATAAAAAGACTTATCCCCTCAAGCCCCCTCTATCATGGAATCATAACCCCCTATCTCTTTTGTCCTTGTCTGTCTTGCAACCAACAATGTATTTTATTAATGTATTTGAAGTATTACATTTCCTAGACACTCTGGCCCCTTTTCAACTTTACCGACTCACTAGCCTAAGTTACAATTACATAATACATTCTAGTTCATAAGGGTTAAAATCGAGGTGTTACATTATCCTACTAATATCATCTACACCTGGATCCCATACATGTGTCCATACATGTGATATGGTCATCCCAACCAACAAGGAAAGTATCCTTGTCACTGTAGGCTGGTCCCGGAAGTAAGCGTCCCATCAATATGTCGGTCTTTCCAACCTGATCTATCAATCGACTCCCTAAAAGAGGTGAATAAATATCCCCATACTGATAGGTATGTATGTAGTCATCTATCTCCAAGTCATGCCTATCCTCCTGGGCCTGCAGATCCACATGTCCCTTGTGTTCAATCACCACACAAGGATCCCCTACCACATTCTGAATGTCACTGATATCCTCATGTGGCATGGCTAGTATAGGTAATTGAGAATATGAGGAATGTTTCATGCTCATCTCCATAGAAAACTCATCATCCCCCATACATGAATTCTTAGTAGTCATGTCAACACCCAAAGGTAGTTCATCCAATCTTCCATCATATGTGCTGAAGTTAATGGCCTCATGTGATTGCTCCTCATATAAGTTCGTATCCTCATACAAAACCTCCTCATCACTGTCATAGTGCACCTCAATGTAATGCACTCTCCCTTTACCCATGCATCTGTGATATGTCTCCCAAGGCTCTTTACAACTATAGCAAATTTCCCTACTCCTAATGGGTGTAGGCTCAATCCGTGCTCCTGTCAATCCACAAATTTGGGGGGGTGTATCCCATTTACACCATGCTCTAATTGTATGTAGTTATGATATCCACTCATATATGCCTTGCTCCAGTTTTACCCGAAGCTCTTCTTGGGTATCCATCCTTTTATCCCACTACTTTCTCAACTTGCAAACAATTTTTTTCTAGGAATGTGCTCATTCCCATAGGCTGGTAGGATTTTTACGCTCTGATACCACTATAATGTTCCCAAACAGATTTGCCTGGAACATTTGGGGTTTAGTGTGTTTTCTAGTTGTGGTATTTTGTTAAACAATTTTCTGATTTGTTTCTTCAATTGTGCTAGGATGGTTTTATTGAGTTTTGCAACACTTAAATGAAAGGAATATATAAACAATAGATACACAACCATATGCAATGGAAGTAACATAAGAAATAACCACACATACCTCATATCTGTATTTTATTTAGACATAAAGCTGACCTCAATACAAGAGATGGGCATATCTGGAATACAGATGGAAGAATAATGTGAAGTGGCTGAATATAGCTCCAAGCTTCAGTAACAAAATATATCTAGCCTGCTATATGTCTCTAATGGATGAATACAAAATATCTACTGAACCCATAAAGTTTCCTTCATACAAACTGGTGAAAACTAAGGAGAGTTGCGCCCTCCTTGGCTGGAAAATCCAAAGAAATATGAACACAATGAATTGACCTCCAAACTATGAGAAAAATATATGAATCTGTGGATCTGGTGAAGACTAAATCATATGATAAGAAACCCCAACTTCAGATGATGAATCTGGCTCCAAACCACAAGATCACTCATCCAAAGTACACCCTCCTTCAATAATTTATCCCCCTGGTCACAATAAATCATTCTGTAGAGAGACCCCTCCAAGAACTACAATATAAGATGATGGAAAATGAATTATCCAATGATGGAAAATGAAAATGAATTTAGCATGCCTTTTTCAATAATTGTGATCCTTTACAATAACTAACCACATGAAAACTATATAGTACGCCTTAGTCAAAAAGGATGACCACCCTAAATTAATTAACTAACTAACTCATAAGTATACTTAACTAGAGGGGTTAGGGTAGGACCCAAAAACAAACCCACATTCCCTTAATATATCTTATAGCAATGATAACTCATCACCCTTGATATGGATATAAGTATAGTAATAATGATAAATCTTAGTAGAAAAAACCTTCGTAGTAAAAATACTAGCTTTTGCAAGGTTGTCAATATCCAAGTCAAAAAGTGCAAAAGAGTTGTAATATTTAGATACCAATAATTTTTATATCTTAATAAAGGTGCTTTCTATAGCCTTGTATGAGGGATACATCTTAATAAGAAAAAAAATTTCATGTGAGTTCTCATACACACACTCTATCAAGGTGTAAACATTTTTTTAGATTGAAAAAAAACTTGAGAAAAAGTTTGCACCTTGAGGGATTTGATCCCTCTCATTTCATGATAGATCATAAGTTAATATGGATCTACACTTAACTATATTTATTAAACACTAGGAGGAAGCAAATCCTTCTAAGTATAAACTTCCATTTGTTGTACTTTCCAAATAATTTACACAAAAGAATTAATGATGGTGGAATGAGAAGTGATTCATTATTGAGTGATGATATATTCAACATAAAACCCTTGCTAAATATAAACAAGTAATAAGTATTCATAACAGAACTATAAACCACCATTGGAAATACATAAAATGGAAAGGGAATAAACATAATACCTTGCATCACTTAGTTACTAGAACTGAAAACATGGGTCTTCATTCTTATTATCTAGCACAACCATTACATTTATATGCCTACAATAAGAATGCAGGTCTCTCACAATAGTACAATCCAAGGTCTCTCTAACAAACAACCCATCAACCATATCATAATAAATCAAGTTTTTTCCCATAGCCTTGAAGGGTCTACTCATACAATATTTACAATAGCTAAGGTTGATTGTGTCAATACCTACCTAACCTAGTTATCTAAGTAAATTTATTCCATTAGAACAATAAAGACCAGTCAACTTAGGCTATATAATGACCATACTCCACTTTCTATGCAACTATCTTGAGGATCCATTGGACATGGTTGAAATTATGCAAAGGGTGTGCTGCCATTATTTTGTGCAACAATCCCTAAAATATATGAAAGGCCAATATGGATATTGGAGTGGATTAGAAGAGACAATTTCTATGTGACCTATTTTATTGAGTATCTAATAGGGTCCATAGAACTTGGGTGATAGATTTTGATGGATATTCTCCTTGAGACATGTCATCTTGTAAGGATAGAGAAATAAAAACATCTAATCCATAATTCAAAATGGTACTATGAGAAATGATTCACTTCTTGTTTCCCATTATTCTTTGAGTCAAGAAAAAATTCCTTAAGTGTATAGAGAATATTAACTCTTGTGATAAAAAATATGTTCACTTCTTAAACCTTGGATGTGCCTAGTAAGTATGAGGCCTAATACGTGGGTTTTTGTCCATAGACAACCTCATAGGGTTAAATTTGGGTAGCACCATGATAGGTGTATTGTACCACCACAAGGGGTAGCCATTGGACTCATTGTCCCTGTTGATCTAATGCAAATCATCTCAAATAAATTTATAAACTTATTGACCACCTCTATATAACTATTACAAGAGTAGGTTACTCATACATATAGATATTCTAGAGTCATTTAGTTAACAATTGACCAACATAGTCAAATGAGAGGTCAAACGATTAGTCGGGTCAACCATGGAAGTGATTTTGTGCACAAGTTGAGGAAAAAAAGTGGGATTTCAATGTGATCCCTAACCAACCAAAGATGACTATGTTTTCCTCACTTGAAGGGATTTCATTACACTTGGGGGTTATATATAGATGGTCTCATGGATCAATCTATTATGGCATTTTTTTTTAATTTTGTTTGTTTATATGTATGTTGAGCTATGCACTTGTGTGATTCAATGATGTATTTAGAAACCACCCATTCTTGTAATGTATAGAATTATATATCTACTAATCCCTAAGTTCTCCAACACCAAATATTTATTTTGCGGTTATAGGTCATGATCATTTTCAATTGGGTTCCCCATGGTTTAAACAACTCCTACCAAAACGTTTTGGTAAAGACAGGATCACAATTTGCCATATTTATATTAGGAATTCCATCTAGTTTAAAAATATGGCCAATGAAGACTTTTGAAATTATGGATGGCGTAAACGAGTGTTGTAAATCACAAAAATGGCTATATTTGGAAATTTTGTCAACAACCACCATGATGATAGATTTCCTTCTTATGGAAGCCCCAAAATGGGGCACTACAATTCCCTAGGTGGGTTCATTGTTCTACCCTTGTTCATTTAACATGTGTCATGTTCAACTAGAAAAGTATTGATGCCATTATTCAATATATCCCAAAATAATTAATGCTTAACCCATTCACACATTTTATTAAAGCTAGAGTGATCCATTGGAAGAGAGGAATGTTATTTTTCTAATGATGTGATTTTAAAGAAAAATTATACACCAAAAATATTCATCCAGTATACCTTGATTATTACAAAATGAACTAGACCACTAAATGAGGAAACCCTAGATAGGGGTGAGTCACATAACTAATCTCAAAGAGAGATACTCACAATAATACCATATGATATTATCAATGAATAACTGGTGCACTATTACAAAGGATTTTACCTCCTTATATATCATTTTTCATTAAGAAAATCATTTCCACTTATGAATGTGGGATATATTTCTTTACACAAAAAATGAACATTAACATATTCTAAAGTCATAAAGTGACTTTATTACATAGTAAGATTTATACCTCTAATACCCCCCATAAAGCGTACAATGCCGAAACAAACTGAAATAAAATACATATACTGAATGTAAAACACATAAACTGAACACTAAACTTCGATAACATCCTTTATAAGATTCTTCTTTGAACATAATTCCTAGACCAGTTTGAGCTCCATCAAGCTGCCTCATAATCGTCGTAACGATGTAGCTACTGAGTTGAATTTGTGAGTTCTCAGATTCCACCTACCCGAACTCCTGAATAATGAATCTCTCGAAGTCAATTACCAGACATCAATCCATATTCATGCCATGTAACCTCACTAGTAGACTGCAATCCACATGCATGCCCCTCCAACTAATGAGGGAAATTTCCCTAGATCCACAACTTCTGAACTAATTTGGAAACAATCCATTTTGAGTTGTTAACTGATCCCTTCCTATCTTCAAAGTGTGGGCTTCCTAAAATGCATAAAATCCCTTTCTTCAGTAGATTTTTCATCACTGTCAGCATTCGACGGATCTTCAATCAGGGATACACTCGCTATATGTTGTCTATATTTGACCTTTCCCTTAAGAATGTCATTGGCTCACTATCTACAATTCCAAGCTGTATGACCCATGTTCTTGCAATATTGGCATTATATTTTCTCTTTTTATTTTGTTGATCTATTCCGGTTGTTTCTTGCATAGAATGCAAGTTCTGATTGGCTATCACCTTCAGTGGTTCTCTTTTCTTCTACTAGAAATGCTGCAATTATTTTTTCCATACTTTGTGAAGGTAGCTGACTCAAGGTAAAGATAACACTATTGTATTTAGGTGGAAAATTGTCAAGGGGAATAGCCTTGGCACCCTCCTCATCAACTAATGCCTTGAATTTTGCAATTTTTTTGATAATAGATATTTGATTTTTGACGTGACTTGACATGAACAAGGCTTCAACTGGCATCTTAAAGCCGAATAATTGTAATTTCAGGGAAAATTTCACATTCACTACTTGCCCAAATAACTTGTTGATATTTCCCAGATCTCCTTGTATTGTTTTTCTATATCTATGTGATGTAGCTTTGAATCTGATATGGCAAGGCCAATAATGGTTTTTTCCTTATCATATATGCTCTCCCATCCTATCAACTTGTTCAGATATGTAGGTGCCTCCTTTGTTCCTTTGACAATCCCCCAAAGGTTTTTGTTCATTAATTGCATCTAGATATTCACTTTCCATGTATGGAAATTGAAACCCGAGTACTTCTCCAATGAGATATCCATGATGATCATATCATATCTTTTTCACTTCTAACAAATAATTACCGACGGTTGCAAAAAACAGTTACGCAAACCAGAGATGTAGATACTACAAATATGAGAGACATCGACCATTAAACTGCAATAAAACCCTTTATGCCTAAGTTGATAAAATTAAAAAGGATCCTACATTAAATCATGGCTAAAAAACAAAACTTGGATTTGAGTGAACTCACTACTAAACACCCTCGAATTGTGGTACTTCGTAACTCTTAGACTATTGAAGTAACAAAAGTGGAAACATCATCTTTAAAAGGCACAATAATATTGATATGACTTCCTTCTCTGATACCATATTACAAAATGAGCTAGACCACTAAATGAGGAAACTCTAGATAGGGATGAGTCACATAACTAAGCTCAAAGAAAGATACTCACAATAACACCATATGATATTATCAATGAATAACTAGTGCACTTATTACAAAAGAGTTTGCCTCCTTATATATCATTGTTCATTAAGAAAATCGTTTCCACTTATGAATGTGGGATATATTGCTTTACAAAAAAAAAAAAACATTAAAATATTAGAAAGTCATAAAGTGACTTTATTACATAGTAAGCCTTATATATCTAATATTAATGTGTCATTCTATAAAGTATATCCTATAGAGGGGTTTGGATCCATTTGTAGATGTTTGAAGAGTTGAAGATATTAGAATTAGCTAATCATTCTTGGAAAACCTTTGCTATCCAATCTAGCATCAATAAGGAAATTCAATGAGGGACCCTTCCACCTCATTCTTTCGAGACAAGGAATCAAGCACCATATTCTCCTTTCCCTTCTTGTAGATGATCTCATAATCATATCCTAACATCTTAGTGACCTAACTTTTCTACTTTCATGAAGAACAATTTTGTTCCAAAAAATGCTTCAAACTACGATGGTTAGTCTTGATATCAAAACAATTCTTAGTTAGGTAAGGGAACCAAGTATCATTTGTGTGAATGATGGTCATAATTGTTTTTCATATGTAGACTTGCCCAAATTTTTATCACACAATTGTTTACTAGTCAATACCAATGATCACTCCTCTTGCGTTGACAGTACCCCAATACCTTTGTTGAAGGCATCACATTCTAGAATGAAAGTCTTAGTGAAGTATGACACTTCTAAGATTGGAGTAATGCACATAAGTTATTTTAAAGGATTGAAAGACATGCTATGTTGCATCATTCTACATGGAAACATTCCTTTTTAGGAAGGATATTAATGGGGATACAAGTCTACCACAATTCTTCACAAATTTCCTATAGTATCTAGTAAGGCCAACCAAACCGTATAAACTTTTGAGTGTCTTTGGGTGTGGCTAGTGTTTCATTGCCTCGATTTTTATAGGGTCAATTCACACCCACTATTTACTTTTATTGTGGCCCAAATATTCCACTTCGGAAGCACAAAAATCACATTTGGAACATTTGATGAATAATTAGTTATTCTAGAGTAACTATAAGTCTTGATCCACATAGTCTCCCAATTTTTGTTGTAGATAAAAATATCATCAAAGAAGAGGAGCACAAAATTGCATGGAAATGGTAGAAGTATATTTTTCATGAGGATTAAAATGACATAGGGACATTACAAAGACCAAAAGGCATCACTACAAGCTCATAATGTTCTTTATGTGTACACAATGTGGTCTTGGGAATATCTAACTCTTTCATTTGAATTTGGTGATAACAAGAATGCAAATCAAGTTTAGTGAAGAAATGTGCACTATGAATCTTGGATAATCCAAGAGGTCACCAATGATTGGAATTATAAATTTATCTTTGATCATCACTTTGTTAAGAGTGAAAAAGTATGGACACATGCATTGGTTTCCTTCTTTCTTCAAAAGCATGATTCCTAGGGAGGAGTAGGGGCTAGTACTAGGATGTATCACTCTAAATTCCAAAAATGATCGAATTTGCCTTTCAATTTCATTATTATTCACAAAATGATTTCTATAAAGATGCACATTGGGTAGTTGAATTCCTAGAATCAATGGGATTTCATGATGATGGTCACTACATGAGGGGGATAGGATTTGGGGTGGATCAAATACCTGGTGATATTTTTCTTATGAGGGGTTATCATAACTTGGATGACACTGAATTGTGAAATAATGTTAGTGTGACACTTCAAAATATTTTCCATACAATGAGAGATAATGATTTCGGTAGAGCCTACTTGGAATCCTTTGAGAGTGTATCAATGCCACTCATTATTGAATCTCATTTATAACACCTTGAAATCCATGGTAGCAAGGCCCATTGTTTGCAATCGTTCTACCTCCAAAATGACACCACTTGTTTGCACTAAGCTAATTGAGAGGTCATTGAACAGGTAGCTGGGTGAGACATTTTGACTTGGAATTTGATCTCTTCCTTGAGACCAATAATAAAACACTCCTTGAAAAACTCACTAGTTGTAGTTTTTGTTATGTTCACTAATCACTCGAAATAAACAATAAAGTCTTCCACAATGCTCGTTTGATGCAACTTGATAAACACCCCCATCAAATTGGTATTAGTTTTATATTGAGAATAGAGGACCTTCACAAATTAGTTCCATGAAAGGTACCCCTAGTATTCCTTATTATTCCATTTCCACCATTGGAAACACTACCTATCCAAATACAACACTCCCACTTTGATTTTCAAATGTTCAAATGGGAAAGTTATGTTCCATTCAGCCAACCCATCTTATTGGATTGGATCCATTGAGGTTATTAAAATATACTTTAGGAAATATATGCATCATATTATATAGATTGTCATTAAAGGGTGGTAAGTTATGATGAATACTACTTGCTAATGATTCACCAATAACCATCTTCCCCATCCAATCATTCCAAGAATCCAATTGAGTGTTGAAGGTGGATTAGAGTGCATACATGTTGATCTGAATGTACTCTACTATTTAATGAGAAATTTTACTTGTAGAGTGAGTGTAGGGATGGGCTGTATCTATTGATTGGTTGTAGAAACTTGGTCTTACAATTTGGTGATCCTTGTATCCATGGTCATGTTTCTAGTGGAATTCATGGGACAACTTGGGTTGATCAAAAGGGTTACCAATGAGCTACACCAACACATGATCAATTTCATGTGAGGATTATTTTAAAATGGTTACCCAAAATGGTCTAGGCATGCTCCAGACTACTTACATACCTTTTTTTTTTAACTATCAAAATGTTACTATTCTGATTTTTTTTTTCAAATTCTAGATATTTCAAGTTCTATAGGAATTACACTACCCGAGTTGTAGAGGTTTGATATGTTCCAAAGAGAAAAGTAATTCCAACGAATATAGTTCTCTAATATAACTTGGGAATTCCAACAATAGTACTTAGGAGGTATTTCATGTAACTAATTAATAAGGATCAACTTTACCATTAACTATACTATGTGATTCCCAAGTAAATGAGAGTGATCACTTCAAGTGTCATGCTCAATGTAATGTAGTGAGAAATGATCAAAAGGGTTTTGTACGAATGGTCTCAAGTATGTCTAGGGGGATTCCAATATTCAATGTCGAAGATCGAATCCATGAATATATTTTGTCTACTGCAGTACTACTTGTAAGGCACCAATATAAGGGTAGAAGGGCATTCAACTAGGAGAGCCCACTTGTATTCCCTATAGATATTAATTTTTACCACATTTTGACTACATTTTGACCTATTGAATGATAGATCTCTATGTTTATAAATGTTAAAATTTGTGTCTAGCTTAAAAACCAAATTCTGTAATATGTTAGTGCCTATTGGCATATGAAAGTGATCCAATATAACTTTTATTGTACTTATATAGAAAAAACAAAGAATTAAGAACAATATATGAATAAAATCAATCTACAAAAGGTAAATAAACAAAAAAGGGTATTTAACCTATAGAACAAGTAACCCTATATTGATATTTCAAAAGGTGAACAATGTTCATGTGCCTCTTGGAAGAGGAAACCTTTCAATGAATGCAACTCCAATACCATAATAATTCTTGACAATTTTAACTTTGCATAGCTTTTACACCTATAAATATTTTCTATCTATCTAGACCCTAACTAATAGTGGCTCCAACATCAATGACTAAACCAAATATATTAATGGGTACCAACTACCTAACATGCTTTATTCAATAATGATGATCCTTTACAATAACTAACCACATGAAAACTATATAGTATACCTTATTTAAAAAGGATGGCTACCCTACATTAATTAAGTAACTCATAAATATGAAACTAAAAAGATTGAGGTAGAACCATAACACAACCCCACATACCCTTAAAATAGCTTAGATCAATGATAATTCATCATCCTTGATTGATTGATGTATTGGATAAACATTTCCACAAATCATTAAGATATTTCCGCAAATCATACAAAATAATAATATTGGATAAACATTTCATATCATAGGAGATGTCGTTTACTTTATAAAAGTAGAGTGGTAGTTACGAACTATGCATCCACGATGCACTATTAACAAAATGGATGAAAATATAATCATGTTATCAATTTACATTATTACCTTCCTTACATAAATCTAAATAATTTTAAAATTAATCAGTTTGAAATTTAGAAAAGCAAAGAAAATTAAATGCTAATCATAATGTGAGCTAATCAATCCGTTTGACATTTAGAAAATCAATGAAAATTAAATGCTGATCATAAAGTGAGTTAATGATTAGTGCATTTTATTTGTAAAATACAGATTTACTTTATTCATCATCTTACAATAAATTAACTAATGATTGATGTATCTTATTTTTGAATAGATATATTTTATTCATCATTCCAATAGATGTACTTTATTTATCATCCAACTAACCAGATACAGTGACAATAAATCAATGATTAACTCATTGAACTAATGATTAGTATATCTTATTCTTCAATACAAATGTACTTTATTACTTTACTTTATTTATCATCCAACAAACAAAATACACTAAACAATAAATCAACGAATACATAATAATTAATTAAATGTATATTGTTTAATATTTTTTAAATTATTTATAATATCTTCTATTATAGAAAGGAGTGGGTTAACTCATGAGCAATCTTTTATCCAGAGTTATTTTTCTGTCAGGTTTTTTGGTCAATCCAAAATTTTGATCAATTTTCTGAGTATGTAGATTGATTTAAAATAGACAAAACTTTTAGACTAAAATTTTGAAATGCATGAAACTTTGATCCATACAAAACTCAAACTACCCCTGAAAATTTAACCTAATTCTAATTTTTTTTTAGCTAAAAAAAAAAAACTATACAGAAAAGATTACTGATTACTCCGAAAAGATTAGTCCGAAGATAACCTAAGATTACTGATTACTCCGAAAAGATTAGTCCGGAGATAACCTAATCACTATAGCAATGGAGGAGAAATTTGTAAGTAATGTGGAGATAATACATATATTTTTGAAAAGCTAAACGACATGTTGTTTCACATCCTCATCAACTTTTCCCATTATAAGAATTATTTTGTGTTTGTAAGTCTTTCCGACGAAGATTACACACAGACAGAACCTGCCGACGACCCAACGACCAAAAGAGAAGCAGGCCACCCATGATCCCCACCCTGTCGTGCACATTTTATCTGCATCTTTTTCCATTTTTGTTGAAGATTTTCTTTTTAAGTGACCCAAACCCTAACCCTAAGACTCGTGCCTTTTGAACAGCGCACTCCGCGGCATGAAGCTTATTATATATACCCCGTATGCCCGTTTGTTTGCGTGGATCAACCCACTTTCTCACAGCCAAGTACCTCGATACTTATACATTGATTTTTTCATTTTTCAGAGATGATCATGAAGACTAGCTCAAAGGTGAAGAACATTATAGTCAACCATGGCATCAATGGCTCGTATGCTACAGATCTGCTCAAACAAGCCTGGCGTTTATTCAAATCTTTACTTAAAGCTTCTCCGACCCTCATCAAGATGGTTGTGGAGACTCTGAAAGATATTCATATTAATGACCTCATTAGAAGGAAGAAACGCTGCAATCATGGCATTAATATTCTCATGAATTCTACACCAACAGTTCCGAAGTTGGATTATCTGTCACAGGACGCAAGGTTACATGAGGCCGCAGCAGGTCCCAATGATAATACTTATTTCTCTCGGCAGCCATCTCTAATAATGGAGAGGATTCATGATGGAGGTGGCGCCTCGGGTAGTTCAGGATGTTGCAGTGTGAATAATACAGCGAGTGTTGAAGAAGTGGATGAATTAGCAGACGCCTTCATTTCAAGATTCTATAACAACATGAGACTCGAGAGGCAGCAGTCTTATACGAGGTATCAGGAAATGCTTGCCAGGGGCACTTAACGGAGGACTCCCATACTTGATATTCCTTTACTGTTATCGTCTGTTACTGCTATTCAGCTCAGACCCGGGAATTTATATGTACCCGTGCACATATTGTTCTCTGGAGTAGGAAGGGGAGCCTCAGGTAGTTCAAGAGGTTTCAGTGTGAGTCATACAGTGAGTGTTGAAGACGTGCATGATTTAGCAGCAATATTCTATAACAACAGTGAGTGTTGAAGACGTGAGACTCGAGAAGCAATGGTGTTACAGGATGTAAGATATGCTTCTCGGGGGAACCTAACGGAGGACTCATGCACCTACTGTTATCATCTGTTATTTCTGTTCAGCTAAAAGCCGAGAATATATACGTACTCCTGCTGAATCGAAATATAGTACTTTGGGCACTCCATACATTTTAATCATAGCAGTGGCTCCTTTGTTATTTGTCAAACAGCCCCCATGAATTCTCATTGTTCCCTTCCAAATGTATATATAAAATTCGATTCTATATTTTTGTTGGTAACTGAAAATGACTATGAAGAGTTTTATATATTTATTCATTCCACGTTGTTTCAAGTTTCAACTACATTGCAGTTCAGTTCGACTATACGATCGAAAACAGAATTTTATGGTGTATTTCATCTTACGTTACACTAAACTAACCGATTAAGAAAACCTAATCATAAACTCCCTATCTTCTTGAAGATCATCTTCTGCCACTGATTTCTCACTTTTACCAATACAATTATTAATCCTAGTTTTTATCTCAAATACAAATATTTTGCTACATTGTTTTATTTATGCTTTCATCACTTCTTCCTCATTTTTTGAACTTCTCTTTCTTTGTTTGATCTCTTGTGCAAATCTGTAGATTGTAAGACGCATTTTGCAAATGCATTGTTTCTGATGGGAGAGATCGGTTGTTATGACTACAAGGATGCATTCTTTCAACAACAACCTTAAGTCTAAATCTTTGTTTTTTAATGGTTGATTACGCTGAAAGGTTTATATTTATTGGAATATTTTTAGTCGTCCTTCCAAATCAATGAATTTGATTTACTCTTCATAACTTTCTTGTATTTTTGAATGCATCAGTTAACCTCTTTACTTTTTAACATTTACCTAATCATATTAAGAAATTATTGTACCACCATATGATTGCCACTTTTAATTAATTAACCTTTGGAATTACCACATTTAAGATTAACTCTTGGATTTCCTCAGCTCTATGTGCGCTTCAATTCACACCACTTTGAGGCTGTGCTAGTAAGATAGTAAATGCCCTCAACACAAGCAAGTATTTGTTTCCATTCCATGAAATCTTGGTTAAATTAACTTAAGATTAAAGCTGGGCACTCCATACATATGTTTTGACTTAAGATTAACGTCAGTTTGGGGTTGTCTTGGGCTACCCAAGAATGGACATTTTATTATTTGGATGATAGAATTACAAAGACCAATATTACTTAATTAATTTGAAAACTTTAATGTTATATATTAGGGTTAAGGTTTGTATTACTTATAAACAAATTTATAAAGTGGTATTACTTTTATAAAGTGGTTGTTGTTTGTTGACAACCCACATGTCTTGGAGACAATCATATATATATATTAATTAATTAATATATTAATATATTTATAAATTATTAATATATTAATTAATTAATATATTAATGTATTTATTAATTATTAATATATTATTAATTAATATTATTAAAATACTAATATGTTAATAAATTAATAAATTATTAAAATAATAAAAAAATTACATTTTATTAATTATTAAATGCATTAATAAATACATTACTAAAAAAATTATAAATTAAAACATTAAGTTTTAATAATGTATCAAATCAATGTATATAAAATAATGTTCTATTAATGTATTGTATTATATTAATGTAACATATAATAATAATATATAAATATTATATATAGATGAAAGTAATTAATTTACATTATAATATATTGATTAATAAATTTAATATAATAATTAATTAATTGTATTAATTTATACATTGCTAAAATACTAATATATTAATGATATACCTAACCTTGTATTAATATGTCTTTGCCTTAAGGTATCAATTAATTTACTTTTATAATTAACGTATCAACCACTTTTATAAAGTGGTTGATGTAACACATTAATTAATTTATATATTAAAATACTTAAAAGTGATTGATGTAACACATTAATTAATTTATATATTAAAATACTTAAAAGTGGTTGATGTAACACATTAATTAATTTATATATTAAAATACTTAAAAGTGGTTGATGTAACACATTAATTAATTTATATATTAAAATACTTAAATAAATAATGCAACATTAATGATGCATTAATATATTAGCTTAATGTATACATGAATGTATTAATTTACATTATTACCCAATACATTATTACAGTACTAATACATTATTAATGTATGACAATAATACATTAATAAAGTATTATTATATTAAAAAATTAAAATATATTAATACACCAATAAAATAATACATTAAAAATACATTATTACAATAATTCTTTTTGAAACTATTAGTTAATTAATTAATACATTAATAAAATATTATTAATTAAAACATTAATATATTAATAAAGTATTATTAATTAAATTATTAATGAAACATTCATACCTTAATAAAATATTAAGTATTTAAAAATACACTAAATTATTAATAGTACATTAATAAAGTAAAAATATATTAATAATATTTTTTTACATGAATATATAGAGTTCGGGGTTAAGTGGCTCACAAATGGAAAAGTTAAGGACATTGACGGCTACCAAGTTGAAATTTTTAAAATTGGAGGGCCAATCCTTATCCCTCACATACACAAGCTCTTCAATTTAGCAGTCAAGCAGGGCTTCCCTAAACCCTCGACGCAAAGCCTCATTGTTCCTATTTTTAAAAATGGTGATAGAAACATTCCCTCTAATTATAAGACCATTATGATTAGCCCTATTTTAGCCAAGATTTATGGAATTATTTTGGAAAAGAAGATTAGCCTTTGGCTAGAAAGTCACGGTAAAAGAGCTAAAGGCCAGGCCGTGTTTAGGAGATACCATTCAACTGTGGACCATCTTGTTACCTTTAGGATCATTGCAGAGGGGTTCTGCAATACTAAAACCAATATTCTTTTTTTGTTTTGTTGACTTAAAAAAATCTTTTGACACGGTTCCTAGGAAAAAACTTTGGAATAGGTTGGAAGAGAAAAAAGTGCCTCTCGAGTTGAGGGCTGCTGCAATAAGGATGTATGAGAACATTATTGCTAAGTTTAAA
Organism: Picea sitchensis; assembly: GCA_010110895.2. NCBI lineage: Eukaryota > Viridiplantae > Streptophyta > Pinopsida > Pinales > Pinaceae > Picea > Picea sitchensis. The sequence goes on from SNQJ01S0025464.1 coordinate 62,061, forward strand.
AACATTGAGGGTTGGTCAAAAGAGATTAATTGCAATATCAGAGTCAAACAAGGTTGTCCCTTGTTCCCTACCCTTTTTTTGCATATGCATTGACAAGTTAGAAGAATGCTTGGAAAAAGCAAGTTGTGTCAGCCCTACTTTCACTAGTATAGTCATCAATCTTATTCTTTATGCTGATGATATCATTCTTATGGAAAGGAGTCCCCATGATCTTGAAAACCAACTAAAAATATTCAAGAATTTTTGCTCCAATACGGGTATGACTCTTAATACTGATAAGACTAAGGTCATGATTATTAAATCCAATAAGATCTCTTATGATACCTGTATATGAAAACAACAACTTGGAGGAAGTAACTTCATACAAATATCTTGGAATTTATATTCACCACAAGATCAATTATAATTATAGCATTGAGAAAAGGATTATTGGGGGATGGAAAGATTATTATGGGCTTGAAAACAATTGTAAATCAATTGATCTTTGGAGTTGGGATAAGAATAAACTCCTCTTTGAGACTCTTGTTACACCTGTTATTCTTTATGGATGTGAAATATGGGGTTGTAGTATCTCTCATGAATCTTGGAGAAAGATATAGCAAATACAAAAGAATTTTATAACCTATAATCTCAAAATTAAAGGAAATACACCCTATCCCATCCTCCTCTTAGAAACAATCCTCTCCCCCATTGAGAGCATGACTATGACTAGATACCTAATGTATAAGAACAAGTTAAACAACATGGAAGAAAAGAGGCTACCTAAAATTACTTCAAAATCAAGTCATAACCACCATCGACTCAAGCGAGGATGGCATAAAGATGCCCGATATTGGCTAAACTATTGGAGAATCATGGAATAAACCATTTTGCTGAAAAAAAGATACTATTAAAAAAAATGTCAAATCAAAATTTAAAGAGAAAATGTGGTGTGATAAAGAGTTAGAGGAAAAAAGAAAATTAAGGTATTATAAAGATGTAATCAACCCTAATCTAGATGATCAAAATTGTCTATCTGTTTTTCCAAGTGTAAAGAAAAAAATAAGCATTGCTAAGATAGAACAAATTCTCACAAGCTATTGCTAAGATAAGAACAAATTCTCACGAGCTCCATAGTGAAACTGGGCATTGGTCAATTCCTAAAACACCATGGGATGAAAGAGTGTATCACCTTTGTGACACTAAGAAGGTTGAAGATGAAAAACACTTTCTCTTAGATTGTCTAGCCTATACACTACCAACCTTCCTAACATCTTAACTCAACAAAAGTATGATGATCTTGGAAGGCATCTCTTAATGCTTTTCGAGCACATAAACAAAATTCTAAAGAATCACAAGTAATCACTTACCCTCTTAAGGTCCGATAGACCAATTCGGTCTTAGTGGACATTAATAATCATCATCATCATCATGAAAGTATTACATGAAAGTATTAATACTTTAATAAAATAATAATACATTAATAGATTAATAAAGTAATAATACATTAATAAAGTAATAATATATATATTTAAAGGATATTAAGCGTGAGCTTCAATAACATTGACTTTGGTTGAGTGTGGTTGACCATGGTTAATAGTTGTTGACCATAGACCATGGTTGGCAATGAACATAATTGACCATGAATATGGTTGACTATAGTTGACCATGACCATGCATGTAGAAATAAAATATCAACATAAGTAATAATGAAATATTTATGTAATGGTTGACCATGGATGACCACGTTGACCATGAACAAGGTTTACTATGATAGACTATGATCGACTATGGTAGAAGATGACTCCATGGTTGACCATGATTATGAATATGGTTGACCATGACCATGGTTTCTTATGTTTGACAATGACAATGACCATGACCATGGTTAACTTTGTTACAACTTGGTTGACTTTGGTTTACTATGGTTGACTATAGGTTGAGTAAGGTTGAACTTGATTGACTATGACCATGGTTAATTGTAGTTGACCTTGGTTTACCATGACCATGCTTAATTATGGTTGACCATGACCATGGTTAACTTTATTATAGCTTCTCAGACTTTGTTTTAGTATCGTTGACTATGGTTGAACATGGTTGTGCATTACCATGACCATGATTGATTGTGGTTGGCCCTGACCATGGTCGAACATGGTTAACAATGGTTAAGCATGGTTTGCATTTATTTTCCATGACACTTACCATGGTAATAGTTAAATTTGCTAGACCTTGGTTGACTTTGGTTTAGTGTGGTAGGCTATGGTTGACCATGGTTGAGCATAACCTTCACTATGGTTGACCGCGGTTGACCACTGTTGACAATGGTTAACCATATTTGACAATTTTTATCCATAGATTACAATGGATGGCCATGATAATGGTTGACCATGGCTATGGATGACATTCACCATGTTTGACCTTAACTATGACTATGGTTGACCATTACCTTAACTATGGTTAACTATTGTTGATCATGACCAAGATTATGGTCTACTATGGTTGACTATAATTTTCTGTTAACTATGGTTGAGTTTGACATGGACCAAAGTTGAGTATGGTTGATCATGGTTGACTATGGTTGACCATTTGACTATGAATGACCCATGATGACTATGATTGACCATGCCCATTGTTGAATTTCATAGGCCATGTGGAGCTCATTATGGTGGGTCATGTTGATTATGTTTAACCATGGTTTACTATGGCAGTATCACATTTTGATGTTGATCATGTTTTGTTTGTCACATTGCAACATCAAGTTTTGTTCATCACATGACATCGTAAGGTCATGGTCATCACATTACAAAGTAGGGTTTTTGTTTGTGCCATAATGGCAATTGAATAGGTATATCACATTCCAATTGTGGGTTATGTTTGTCACATTGCGATGTTGGGAAATTTCTGTTGCATTGCAATGTTGAGATATGTTTGACACATTGCGACATTGGGTTTGTACATCACATTGCGACATTGGGTTTATACATCACATTGTGACAATCGACTATGTTCATCACAATGTGACGTTTGCAAAAGTTTATCATATTGTGATGTCGATATATTTGCATCACATTGAAATGTGAGGATATGTTTGGCACATTGTGAGGAAAGTTATATGCTCGTCACATTACGAGGAAGGGGATATATTCGTCATATTGCGACGTTACATTGTTAGTCAGCTAATGATTTTATCATGTTCATCACATTGTGACGAAAAAAATATGCTTGTCACATTGTGACAACATGGCTATGTTCATCACATTGTGAGGACATGGATATGCTTGTCACATGGTGATGACATGGCTATGTTCGTCACATTGCAACATTGCATTGATTGTTAGATTGCGACATTACTATGTTCGTGACATTGTGACAATACTATATATTCATCACATTGCAACATTACTATGTTTGTGACGTTGCAACATCTGGTTGTGTTCGTCAAATTGCAACATTGTGTTTTTTCATCACATGAAAAGGTTGGTTTGTGTTTGACATATTAAGAAAATGTGTGTACATCACATTGGACAATGGGCCATGTTCGTCACATGTGATGTTTGGAAATGTTTGTCACATTGTGATGTTAGTATATTTGCTTCACATTGCAACATGAAGATATGTTTGACACATTGCGAGGACACAAATATGCTGATGACATTGCGATAAAAGGGTTATTTCTGTGAGATTGTGACGTTAAACTATTCGTCGAAATGTGATGTTAGTATGTCCGTCACTTTGTGACGACATGGATGTGCTCGTCAAATTGTGACGACATGGCTATGTTCATCACATTGCGACGTCACAACATTTGTTAGATTGCGATGTTACTATGTTCATTACATTGTGACATTACTATATTCGTCACATTGCAACATTACTATCTTCGTTACACTGCAATGTCTAGTTTTGTTTGTCAAATTGCAACATTGAGTTATGTTCATCACATGACGAGGTTGGTTTGTGTTCGACATATTAGGAAAATTTGTGTACATCACATTGCGATAATGGGCTATGTTTGTCACATGTGATGTTTGGAAATGTTTGTCACATTGTGACGTTAATATATTTGCATGACATTACAACATGTGGATATGTTTGACACATTGCGAGGATAGGGATATTCTCGTCAAAATGCGACAAAAGGGCTATGCTCATCATATTGTGACGTTACATTATTCGTTAGAATGCGATGTAACTATGTTCTTCACATTGCGACAACATAGCTATGCTCGTCACATTGTGACAACATGGCTATGTTCGCCAGATTGTGACGTTACATTATTGGTCATATTGTGATGTAACTATGTTTTCCCCATTGCGACGATAGGGATATCCTCCTCACATTGTCAAAACATGGCTTTGGTCATCATGTTACAAAGTTGCACTATTGGTCATATTGTGGCATTATTATGTTCATCATATTGTGACATTACTATATTCATCCCATTGCAACATTATTATATTCATCACATTGCAACATTCCTATGTTCGCCACATTGTAACGTCTGATTTTGTTTTTTAAATTGCAACAACAAGTTATGTTTGTCACATGAGAATGTTAGTTTGTGTTCGACACATTACGAAAAGGAAGTTCTAACCAAGTTAAAAAAAATAAATTAATGAAGTGTTTCCTTTGTTAGAAAAATAAGAATTTTCAACTAATGTGATGCATTAGAAGAAAATTTAGAATCATACTTCTAAGGAAATTGATAGCAAATGATATTGAACTTTACAATTATGATTCTTACTTGTTCTAAATACATTTATAGAAAATCATCTTGAACTTTGTAGATGATAAATTACACTTGTTCTAAGAACATTGTTAGTAAATCTACTTGATTTATACTTGTTCTAAAGACATTGATGATAAATCATTTAATAATTTATAATAAGAATAAGAATAAGAATAAGAATAATATAATATTATTATTTACTCATATTATTAAATTATTTCTATGATTTACTCTTATTATTCCATTACTCCTATTATTCTATAAATAAATATATTTAAAAACTTAAATATAAAAAAATTGTAATTATTTTAAATTGAATTTAAATGTGTTGCAATTATTATTTGAAATGAATTTGTAATTATTATTTAAATTGAATTTAAATTATCTTTCATTATTTTTATTTTATTGCAATTCTTATTTAAATTATTTTTTTATTGCAATTATTATTTCAAATGAATTTGGAATTATTATTTAAATTGAATTTAAATTATCTTTTATTATTGTTATTTTATTGTAATTCTTATTTAAATTATTTTTTTATTGCAAATTATTTGAATTGATTCCTATTATTATTCTAATTAAATTTAAATTATTATTTTAAAATAAATATTAATAAATATATGATATTTTAAATGCAGTAGTTTAAACGTTTTAAGAAATAACTCTTTTCCAATTATATTTTAAACAATAAAACATAGTGATTTAATACAAATTTATATAGTCGAATTTCCCAAAAAAATCATTTCATAAAACAGTTAAACAACACCAATTTTAAACTTATAAGATTTTAAATGGTTTAAATATTTTTCATTCATAAAATTTAAATAAAAATAACAATATTAAATTCAAATAAAATAACAATATTTACAACAAACCATTAAAATAACTTCTTTAATTCAAAATAATTTGTTTATTAATTATATAATCATATATATTTTTAATTTGTTTATTCATTATATAATCCCTTTTATTTTAGTTCATTTATTGATTATGTAAACCTGTTAGTAATTTAAAATTATTAAAATCTATTTATTTTAGTTTTAGTAATTTTTCCTTTCTAATTTAATGATTGAAATAAAAAACAATTATGTAAATTCCAATTTTTTGGTAGTTTTATTCCCTATACATACTGCATCTGGTGACACCATTTTCGTTCGTCTTTTAATGCCATTTCAGTTCAACTTTATTGCAACGATTTGTAGTATGGAATGTAAAAGAGAGAGAATTCACGACAAACTTTAAAGATAAAGACGAGGCACTGAATAAAATATATAAATCATTAAGTGCTGGATAAAATATATAAATCATTAAGTACGACTAAGGATATGAACTTATGTCTTCGAAACTTGTTGGTGCAGTTTCAATATTTTATCCAAAGTAGTTAAGAGTGCCTCTCTTTTTAAATGGAGTTGAAAATATTGATATTGTTAAAGTTTATAGAGATGTATATATCTTATGTATTTTTTGGATTTGAACTTATAATGTGGTACATTTAAGTTATTCAATAATATTATTCTAAAATTATAATAATGTACAAACAACCATTTACTTGATACTGAAATGTAGTTTTGATACTGAAATACAGTTTTAATAAACTTACAAAATATAATGTATATGTATTTATGTTATTGTAGTGAATTGTCAGATGGTCTATTACATCTGAATCCAAAAACATATGCAACAAATGTGCATTAGAAAGTAGACACATACACTCTTTGTTATTGATAATTTGATAATAAGGCTTAGTCATGAGGACAACGAAACGATTCTATCCTGTTAAGAACCTGAATAGATCTACAAATATAATCACCACAAATATTGAATACACAATAGATTCAAATGAAAATATAGAATAAATCACACTTTATTATATTAAACCCTTGAGGTAGGGCAACACTATACAATGGATCATATTATGGAAGGGATCATCTCCTGTTCACTTGCCTCTTCGAGGGGGCATCCTCCTATTGAGCTGCAACTCAAAATACAATAATTTTCTTCATATCCCATTACATTGCTTGAACCCCTTTATATAGTGCTATCATCACCTAAGAACATTCTAGAGGAGGAATCTTCTAGAAGTAGAACTTTCTAAGAAGTCATCTTACATTTATTATATTTAATTACCCATTTATTATATCTAACTACCATAGTGGGCTTTATTTAATAATATAGTGGACCTAGTCCACCTTACATTGAATGAAAACCACTATTATCACTATGCCCCCCCCCACTACATCTCTAGCTACCTTACATATCCTTTGATTGAATTTAATGGAACCCTTGATGATGATATTTTTTTGTATTTATTACACACTCCACTCATGAAATGACACCAACACCATATTCTTCTCTGAATGTAATACATCTTGTCAACCTTTAGAGATACCATTAAACAAGTTATCTTCAATGAAAAAAGTGAATATGACTGAACATATAACCTCCCTTTTACCACGAGGATGATGGATAATATTTACTGATTGAGAGTGATTTTTTAAACACAATATGCAGTGATATTGAAATGTATTTGGTGAGAGTTTTCTTCATCATATCTACAATTGAAATTTTTAAATACTGTAAATTTTTATATCATAAATGTGAGTCGTTGTGAGACAGTTGGATTAGGTTGATCGCTAGTTGGTATGGATTGTTGGTTGTCATTGATGTCAACTATTGGAGATTGATATTGTAGATTGATGTCAACCCTTAGTGATTGATGTCAACCCTTGGAGAAAGTATGATAACGAATTCCAATAGCGCAAAGGTTTGGGTAATGGACCCAAGTTTGTTTGATGTAAATATGACTCATTATTGTCTTGTCATGGTTGATAATAAGTACAAATGGATGAAATCCAAAGTGGTCCCCTTATGGTGAAATCCCTCATGGGAAGACACTTTGCGGATTGAGTTATCCAAGAAGTATGGTTAGAGAACCCATGCTTATTTGTGGAATAATGAGATGAAGGTCAGTGAATTTTTCAATGAAACTATCTTATATGGATATTACTTGTCATTCCATTTCCAATGGTATGTGGAACTTCACATAACTCCTCACGGTTAGAGAGTTATGGCCATCAGAAGTTGGAGAACCCAGGTTTGGGTAATGGACCCAAGTTTGTTTGATGGATAACGATATGAGTTTTGATTTATTTTCAAGTAATAATATTCTATATGGATAGTACATGTCATTCCATTTCTGGTGGTATGTGAAACGCCACATAACTCCTCACGGTTTGAGAGTTATGGCCTCACGAAGTTGGAGGACCCTCTTATATCATCTAGAAGCCCCAAAAGGTCAAAGTAGTCAAAGTGATTTAAGAGATTTTAGAAGGTAAATAATAAATTGAAGTGATGAGTGTACTATAATTCAAAGTGAATACAAAATAAATTATTTAAATAATAAATTTAATGGATAAATCAGAAGTGGGTTAACCCTAAAATAAGGAAAGTGGGCAAAATGACCTAGAAGATGTTTTTAAGGAATCTAATTAGAGAGTATAAATAAGAGGCAAGGCTCTCTCATTTTAGAGAATATTGAATACCTATAGGTGTCTGAGGTAACCAAAGGATATCTAAGCCTAATTTTTTAGGGAAGGTGAAGAAAATAAGGCCGGAATTCAAGGAAGGATAAATTCTTTTGATGATGCTTTCTAAGGTATGTCATTTATAGGGCATCTCACCATTTTCATAATAACCTTTTTTATAGAATTATTCAGACTGTGAAATTTCTATTCCATTTAGGAAACCTATCCAAGTATCCATGGTAAAAAATTCATCTTGTGGGTTGTTGTATTTTTGGAGTTACACTACGTGGAAAATAGAGTTTGTGGCTAGTCCTGAAACTAGTCAAAAACGGGTGTTTAGGGTAAAAACATCATAACTTCTTCATAACATATACAAATTGAGTAAGAAAAAATGTGTTGGTTATAGTACATTCTTTAGTATTCTTTGTAAAATTTTCAAATCAATTCAACAAACATTCCGTGCAGGGCACACTCTACAAGGTCGCTCTCTAGAATAAGCCATAATTCAACAAGGTATGCCATTCTTGCTATAACTCATTTTCTGAGAGGTTCCAAGTATTGACACCTGGAGGAATTGCATAAAACACAATAAATAACATTGCTTATCAGTTTCAAATCTTTATTCATTACAGGTACAAAGTTATGATTATTTCAAGTTAGGGCGGTTGACTAATCCAAAACTAGGCATGTGAGACTAAATAAAAGTTTGATGAAAATGCTAGCCTCTTGTTGTTGAAGTTAATGAAGGTTTTCAATAATGTGATCATATACACTAGGTCTATTACGTAATTAAAAAACAGATTTAAATAATGAAATTGATGAGGGCATTTGGTTGAGGTACATGTCGGGTACATAGTTGAGACAAGTAGTTGATGAGTTGGCACATACATGAGGAGTATATTTGATGATGTTGGTACATATTGATGAGTCATAGTTGATGAGTAGTTGATACATGATTGGTACATACTTGGTACATGGTTGGAGGCACTTGTTAGTAGTATTGTTGACACATGGTTTATGGATGATGTAGCATACTTGTATTATTAGAAGCACATATTGATTTTGGTGATGATTATGAGTTGTTGTGTTATACTTGGTTGATGTACATATTTGAGAGTTTTCTTGGTAATTAATCTTGGTGAGTAGATCTGATTTGCTTGATAAAATTGATGAGACAAGTTATTGTGATAGGTTGTTTGGACAAGTTGTTGTGACAGGTTATTTGTATAGGTTTGGTGCATGGTTGTTGCACTTGTTCATGGTATAGGTTGAGGTACAGGTTGGTGCATGGTTGATGCACTTGTTTATGGTACATGTTGATTATATGTTGGTTGGTACAGGTTGGTGCATGGTTGATACACTTGTTTATGGTATAGGTTGATTACAGGTTGAGGTATAGGTTGATGCATGGTTCAGGTTATTGGTATAGGTTGTTTGGTACAGGTTGATCGATACAGGTTTACAACAGTATATATCACAGTGATAGTGTGACAATGGTTCCATCATTCTACTTATATGTCAGGGACGTTGGACGGGGTAAGGACATGTGGTTGTAGCCACCTTCCGGTTGTAGCCAGAGAACATAGGGGGTTGTAGCCTCCTTCTAGTTGTAGCCATAGAATTGGGGAGTTGGAGCTTCCCTCAGGTTGTAGCCTGATAAACTAGGGGGTTGAAGCATACTTCTTGTTGCATCTAGAAAACAAAGGAAGTTGGTTCTTCCAATGAATGTAATTCTTCAAGACATATAAGAAAAATCATTCTGTGGTTTTCTCCCGCATTGGGTTTCCACGTAAAAAAATGGTGTACTATGTATGTGTATGATTGTTCATTTGTTGATTGCTTATTTACTTTGCAGTTATTGGATGCTAATGCTACATTGATATAACACTTGGATTGTATAGTTAAAAAGGATTAAATTTCTCTATTACCGATTCAACCCCCCTCTCAGTAATCCAACAATTGGTTTCAGAGCAAGGTTCCTTGAGGAAACAATTTAACCACTGGAAGGAGATCATGGATTATTCTGAGAATGGAGTACCAATGTTTAATGATCAGAATGGTTTTAAGTATGAGATGTGGAGTAGAAGGACATAAGTATTTTTATAGGCACATGGAAATTATATTTGGCTATCAATTGTTACAGGATATGATAGTTCAAAAAGGGCAAAGACTGTAGCCAAGAAGGAATTGAAGAAGAATAACAAAATAGAAATGGATTTCATCTGGGAAGGATTACCTAAACCGGTAAGAGAAAATGTTGGTAAATGTTCATCAACCAAAGAACTTTGGGATAAGTTACATGACATATATTCTTTACCCATCGCAAATTCAGAAAATGAAAAAGAATATGCAGATACAGAACAAGAAGAAAGATGCTCATCATGTCGAACAGATTCAAAAGAGGAAGAGTATGATGAAGCAGGAGTTGATTATAGAGAAAAATTGATCAGTGCAATTAAATATCCAAGGAAAGAAAGAGAAGAAAACAAGTCATCCAAGAAAGAATTGATGAAGCAAAAGCAAAGTGTTCAAGGTTCCGAAAAAGATCAGCAGGTCATCAAGAATTTAAGAGCTCAACTAGAAGAGGCCTGAAGAATTGAAGAAACTCTAGAATATCAAAATAAATCTTTAGAAGCCAACATAGCAACACAAAAGAAAGAAGCAAAAAAGAGAGAAAATATATTGATGGATCATCTCAAGGAAAGAAGCAATGACTTAAACCAACTTGAGGAAGAGTTTTGTCAAGAAGAGAGAAGACTAGAAGAAGAAATAATTACATTGAAGAAGCAAAGAGAACAAAAGAGGTCATGAAGTCTTTGATAATGAAAAAAGAAGAAGAGGTTGAGAATCTTGAAGAAGAAGTTGTCACACTAAGAGTCAAAATCGTCAAGCTCAACAAGAACGTTGAAGAGATAGAAACATCCACATTAGTTGTAGAGAATGAAGAGAAGCACTATACGTTGCTAGAAAAGAAGAATGAAGAAAATACAAAGAGTTATGCATAAGTACTCAAAGGATGGAATCATGGTCAACCAAAATCTAAGAAAACTATTGAAGATACATCTTCAAGAATACCATCCATGTTCAAGCCGCAAATAAACTTCAATCATGATCATGATCAGTCAAGGAAAAAATTCAGAAGGACTACGCCACAAAGAAGATAATTCACTCCCAGGTATGGAAATTTATTTTTTGGTCATTGTTTTTACTGTACTAACTTTGGACATAAGGTTGAAGATTGCATGGATTATAAAAGAAATGTTCAAGAAGACCATGCCTATGTGGTCGAATGTAACATTGAGTGTTACAAATGTCATAACTATGGACACATAGCCAATGATTGTAGAAGCATGAACGATACTTCCATGAAAAATAATACTGATATCAGATATAAGAAAGTATGGATAAGAAAACAGGAATAACATGTGAACAAAGACCAAGTATTAGAGATCGAAAGATTGACAATAAAACGAAACGAATAAAATTCTACAGAGAAAATGAAATATGTCAGATACATAAAGGTTTAGAAAATAAATGAAAGAAAGGAAGGAGAGGTAAATAAGGAATAGGTTCAAGAGATTGTAATTTCATGCATTTTAATGAAATATGAATCCACAGATAGAAAGAAAGAAGTCAGAGATCAGTGAGATAATGAATCTACCAATGAAAATGATGATGAATCTACCAATGAAGATGATGATGAATACACATTAGAGCAAGAATTGTTCTGAGCCATCTGGCTTAGAGATTCCCAAGTAAAATGAATATTAGACAGGGGGAGTCTATGTGATAGTTGTGACAGAACAAAGAACCATCCTTCAAGCAACTTGCAGAGTTTGAGAAGACACATCTAGAGAAATCAGTTAGCAGAAGTACAATTTGATAAATTAATCAAGACTTCATGATAATATAGTGATAAATAGGTCAAAATTATGGACAATTGCGCAAGTAGAGTCTTGGACAGTATGGACAGAGATGGATTTGTAAGAACATTTAGTAGGTTTGGATAGATATATGATAGAGGAAGATATAATGGATTCATAGATTGGTTCAGAGAGTGGTTCAAAGATAAATGAACATTATCATAATGAATGATAATTACACTGGAAATGGCTCGAACAATGCTAATGGGTTCCAAATTAACAGATATTTTTTGGACACATGCAGTGCATACATAAGTTCACATTAAAAAAAAAGTAATTCTCATAAACAACAATGACAAAACTCCCTACGAACTATGGAAATGAAGCGCAAATAACAACCTCTACATGTTCAGGTAACTCAAGGTAATATTTTATTAATTGAAATTTATGTTGATGATATTTTTTTGGAAGTACTGATGACAGGTTAAGCCAAAAATTTACAAAGGATATATAGAACGAATTTGAAATGTCATTACTTGGAGGACTATCCTTCTTTTTGGGTCTTCATATATGTCAAAGAAACCAAGGAATTTTTATTTCTCAAACTAACTATATCAGAGAAATGCTAAAGAGGTTCGGAATGGAAGATTGCAAACCAGTTACCACTCCTATGCAAACCAGTCGCAAGTTGAGAAAAAATGATGATTCAAATTCTACAGACCAGAGGAAATATAGGTTAATGATTGGTATCTTACTATATGTGACAACATCCAGAACATATGTAATGTAGGTAGTTGGATAGGTGGCACGATTTCAAGCAGCACCAAATGAATCACATGTATTAGCAGTGAAGAGGATTTTCAGATATCTCAAAGTAACATAAGAGTTTGGATTATGGTATCCAAAAGGAAAGGATCTATCACTTATTGACTACATAGATGCAGATTGGGCAGGTTGTATTGATGACCGACGAAGCACTAGTGGAGAAGCGTTCTACTTGGATGGGTGTTTAGTATCATGGCTAAGCAAGAAACAATAATCACTATATTTATCTACAGCCGAGGCTGAATATATTACATCAACATCATGTTGTACATAGGTTCTTTGGATGAAACAAACTTTGACAGATATACATGTTGATTATGATGAGCCCATTCCAATCTATTGTGATAATACAAGCGCCATCAGTATCTCAAAGAACCCCGTAATGGAATCGAAGATGAATCACATTCCAATCAAGTATCACTTTCTATGGGAGAAGGTTGCAGAAAAGAACATTAGAGTTGAGTATGTGGGCACAAAAGAACAAGTGGTAGACATCTTTACAAAACCACTTCCATGGGAAGCCTTTGAATATCTTCGCCAGAGTCTAGGAGTAATTTATACTCCAAAATGAATACTTTTGAATGCTTATATTATATGTCTTAGATGTACATGAGGAATCACTATAAATAGGACAAATGTGGAGAGATTTATCATATGCAAAAGGTAAATGCTTAGAGAGAGAGCATAGAGACATGTTTCCAAGGGGAGACATTGTCACAAGGGAAGAATGAGCGATATGACTTCAGAGTGATACCCTTTATCAAAGGGGGAGATAATATTCATATGAAGGGAAAGAGAGTAATTAGAGGATTATAAACACAAAGAAAAATCAAAGGCACGTAGACTGGGGGAGAAGCCCCAAGGAGAGTTTAGTTAGGGGGAGCAGCCCCAAAGGGAGATACCCTTTTCCATTGATGTCAAAGGGGGAGAGATAGAAACATTGATAAAGAGTATAATCATGAATGTTATCATGACTAAGTGTTGTCATCAATGTTGGTGTTTCCATCAATGCCAAAGGGGGAGATTGTCAGACAATTGGCTTAGGTTGATGGATAGTTGGTTGTCATTGATGTCAACTATTGGAGAGTGATATTGTATATTGATTTCAACCCTTAGTGATTGATATCAACCCTTGGAGAAAGTATAGTAGTGAATTCTAGTAGCACAAAGGTTTGGGTAATGGACCCAAGTTTGTTTGATGTAAAGATGACTCATTATTGTCTTGTCATGGTTGATAACAAGTACAAATGGATGAACTCCAAAGTGGTCCCATTATGGTGAAATCCCTTACGGGAAGATGATTTGCGGATTGAGTTATCCAAGAAGTATGGTTAGAGAGCCCATGCTTATTTATGGATTAATGAGATGAAGGCTAATGAATTTTTTAGTGAAACTATCCTATATGGATAGTACTTGTCATGCCATTTCTAGTGGTATGTGAAACGCCACATAACTCCTCACGGCTAGAGAGTTATGGCCATGAGAAGTTGGAGAACCCAGGTTTGGGTAATGGACCCAAGCTTGTTTGATGGATAAAGGTATGAGTTTTTATATATTTTTAGGTAATAATATTCTATATGGATAGTACATGTCATTCCATTTCTGTTGGTATGTGGAACGTCACATAACTCCTCACTGTTTGAGAGTTATGGCCTTACGAAGTTGGAGGACCCTCTTATGTCATCTAGAAGCCCCAAAAGGTCAAAGTAGTCAAAGTGGTTTAAGAGATTTTAGAAGGTAAATAATAAAGTGAAGTGATGAGTGTACGCAATTCAAGTGAATAAAAAATAAATTATTTAAATAATAAATTTGTGAAGTAATTAGAGTGGGTTAAGCCCTAAAATATGGAAGAAGTGGACAAAGTGACCTAGAGATGTTTTAAAGGAAGCTACTAGGAGAGTATAAAAAAGAGGCAAAACTCTCTCATTTAGATACTTACTTGAAAGAACTGTGGAATACCCATAAGGGTATCTAAGGTAACCAAAGGATATCTAAGCTGGTGCTGGGGTAAAGATTAAAAGAAAATAAAGGTCCGGAATTCAAGGGAAGGGATAAATTAACATTGATTAACACTAGGTATGTTTACAAACATACCATTTTATTAACTTTTTCTAGAATGATTTGGTAGCGAAATTTCTATTCCATTGAGGAAACATATCCAAGTATCTTTGGTAAAATTCAACTTCTGGGTCGTTGTATTTTTAGATTATCGTGGAAAATAGGGGTTTGTGGCTAGTCCTGAAACTAGTCAATATCAAGTGTTTCGGGTAAAAACTTTTATAAATTATTCATAAAAGATCTACATTCTGTAAGACAAATGTGTTGGTTATAAATACTGAGTCTTTAGTGTTATGTGTAATAGTTTCAGATGATTCAACAATTTTTTTTTGAAAATGAGAACTGCAGCTCTACAAGCCATCTCTAGAATAGAACAAATTCAACAAAGAGAAGTATGCCATTCTTGCTATAACTCATTTTAGAGAGGTTCCAAGTAGTGAAACATGGAGGAATTGCATAACTGAATAACATTGTTAGCGGGTTTCATATCTTTATTCATTACAAATTTCAAAGTTATGAATTATTGGCTAAGTTAGGGTTGTTATTAATCCAAAACTAGGCATGTGAGACTAAAGAAGTTTGATGAAAATTCTAGTCTCTTGTTGTTAAGTTAGGGAAGTTTTGCAAAATTGATCATATACACAGTCTATTATAAATTACAAATCATATTTATGATGAAATTGATGAGAGCATTTGGTTGAGGTACATGTCGGTACATAGGATTTGAGACAAGTAGTTGATGAGTTAGCACATACAGAGGTGTATAGTTGATGATGTTGGTACATATTGATGAGTCATAGTTGATGAGTAGTTGATACATGATTGGTACATGCAACTTTGCATGGTTGGAGGCACTTACTAGTAGTATTGTTGACACATGTTTTTATGGATGATGTAACATACTTGCATGATTAGAAACACATATTGATCTTGGTGATGATTATGAGTTGTTGTGTTATACTTTGGTTGATGCACATCTTTGAGAGTTTTCTTATTGTATCTTGGTGAGTAGATATGATTTGGTTGATAAAAGAATTGATGAGTTGGCACATACATGAGGTGTATAGTTGATGATGTTGGTACATATTGATGAGTCATAGTTGATGAGTAGTTGATACATGATTGGTACATACTTGGTACATGGTTGGAGGCACTTGCTAGTAGTATTGTTGACACATGTTTTATGGATGATGTAACATACTTGCATGATTAGAAACACATATTGATCTTGGTGATGATTATGAGTTGTTGTGTTATACTTGGTTGATGCACATCTTTGAGAGTTTTCTTGGTAATTTATCTTGGTGAGTAGATATGATTTGGTTGATAAAATTGATGAGACAGGTTTTTGTGATAGGTTGTTTGGACAAGTTGTTGTGACAGGTTATTTGTACAGGTTTGGTGCATGGTTGATGCACTTGTTCATGGTACAAGTTGAGGTATAGGTTGGTGCATGGTTGATGCACTTGTTCATGGTACAGGTTGAGGTACAGGTTGGTGCATGGTTGATGCACTTGTTTATGGTACATGTTGATTACAGGTTGGTTGGTATAGGTTGGTGCATGGTTGATGCACTTGTTTATGGTACAGGTTGATTACAGGTTGAGGTACAGGTTGATGCATGGTTTAGGTTATTGGTACAGGTTGATCGATACAGGTTTACAACAATATATTTCATAGTGATAGTGTGATAGTGGTTCCATCATTCTACTTATACGTCAGGGCGGTTGTAGCCGGATAACATAGGGGGCTGTAGACTCCTTTTGGTTGTAGCCAGAGAATTGGGGAGCGGGAGCTTCACTCAGGCTGTAGACTGAGAAACTAGGGGGTTGGAGCCTCCTTCCAATTGGAGTTGGAAAAAAAAGGAAGTTTGTATATGTATGATTGTTCATTTGTTCATTGCTTATTTACTCTGTAGTTATTAGATGATAATGCTACATTGATATAACACTTAGATTATATGGTTAAAAATGATTAAATTGCTCTATTACTGATTCACCCCCCTCTCATCGCGTTTGCAACAACCACTTTTATGTAAAACAATATTATTTAAATATCAGTGCATATTTCAATATCACTTTACAATATTATTATAATTACGCCGAAAGGCGTATACCTATTGGAGATGGGCACAATTAATGATCTTTTAATCTTAAATTCTAATCTGATGGTTATGCATTGAAGATGCTGGTATATTCTTAGTCGTCCTCCAAAATCAATGGATCATATTTATTGTTCATAACTTCTTTGCATTTATAAATACATCCGTTACCCTATTTACTTTTTAACATTTACCTAATCATATTAAGAAATTACTGTAACATCATATGATTGCCACGTTTAAATGATTAACTTTTGGAATTCTTCAGAGTTTAATTATCTTGCTCAATTAGAATTTCATTATCTAACTGGGTTTTATTTTAAAATGATTTTTTTTTATCGCTCTTTCGGCGTTCACAAGCCGCGAGTTAACGACTGTGCTAGTTCAATATCACTATTACTTAACAGTGGTTTCACTATCACTTTACAGTATTATTATAATTCAATATCAATATCACTTTCCAATGTTATTTCAATATTATTTTACAATATTATTATAATTCAATATCAATATCATTTTACAATATTATTTCAATATCACTTTACAGTATTATTATAATTCAGTATCAATATTATTATATTTCAATATACTTTACAATATTATTTCATTTTTCATTTTTCTTTGCAAATGAGGTGACTCACATTTAAATACAATAAATTATCACATTTATACTGTAAATAATGTAAATTATCACATTTATGTTCAAGCACCATTTATGCTTGCAGTTTGCAGAGTATATGAATGAACAAATTAAAAAAATCAATTTTCATTTCCGGTTTCATTTTTCCTTGCAGTTTCGCACACGATATCAACCAAGAAATTAAAAAAATAAATTTTTCTTTTCAGTTGAGTGGGCGGTGATCCAAGAGAGCCGAGAGACGCAAACAAATATTCATGTGGATGAAAATATATAAGCAAAGCTCAAAACCCCACGCACACAGTTAAAATTACTTCAAACCCTACCCAGGCACCCTACCCTTGGTTGAGTGGGCGGTGATCCAAGAGAGCCAAGAGACGCAAGAAAATATTCATGTGGATGAAAATATAGAAGCAAATCTCAAAACCAGCGCACGCAGTTAAAATTACTTCAAACCCTACCCAAGCGCCCTACCTAGGTGCATGAAAAAAAATTAAAAAACCTCACATGCATAGGAAACTAATTGCCGAAATTTTATAGATGTTAACTCGCCTGCCTTGATGCTTTGCTTTGATACCCCTCTTCTCAGTGTGATATCTTGTTCTATCGATTTTACTCTGAACTCATTGAAACCGAGAATGCATGGGAGGGTCGTGCCATAACACTAACTCAGTGAAACCGAGAATGCATCGGAGGGTCATGCCATAAGAAGCTAATTTTTATTTATGCTTAGGAGGTGGGAAACATGTGCGACGGTTCAAATAATGGGTGGGAAGGTCATGTAATCAGACGAAGAATATGAACTGGAAAACAATGTGTCAGGTAGTGGGCATGAGACGGTTCAAACTTCATAAATCAATGCCTATCTCAACATGAAATGTGTGCAGTACTTCTTAATGATATAAACGTTTTTTTTGCATAGATATTAATTATTTTTATTAATTATTTAAAGTTGTAATTATATATTCTTACAGTAATTTTATAACTTGATTAGGTAAATGTAAGAAAGTAAACATGTTAATGAATGCTTTCATAAATGTAAGGAAATTATGAACAATAAATCAGAGTCATTGATTTAGAAGAACTACTAAAAATGTGCCAACATCTTCAATGTACAACCATCAAATTAAAATTTAAAGTTAAAATATCATTAATTGTGCGGATTATCAATAAATGTACTTAAACGTAATTAATAATTTCTTAATATTTTTAATTATTAATAAAATTTATATTTAATTATTTTAAAAATATTAAATTTTTAATAAGTAAACATTATATAACCAAGTTTAAGATTTATTAAATATATATTTATATATATTCAAAACCAAATTAAAAATATGAAAAGTATCTTTCAAATGACATGTATTTTAATGCTATTCTATCTCACATTATATACATTTGTTAATGCCTAACATGTTATGGTACATCTATTATCATATATATAGGGCTCATATTTAATATCAAAATTCTACTTCATGATTATGTGTGGAGAGGATTTAAAATCTTACTTATTTACTTAAGTTTGATTATGAAAAATAATATAATTTTATTTGATAATAGCAGTGACTTAATATATTATTTTATTTGGTAATTCTTCTTATGCCTCTAAAATATGATTTTAGATTAGTTGGGTAATTCTTATGCATTTAAATATGATACATTTTAATTGGTTAATACTTGGTTGATAAAAAAAACATTGTTTTAGATTATTTGGTAGTTTTTGTGGATTTAAATATGGTACATTCTAATTGGTTAGTTCTTGGTTGATAAAAAATATTATTGTTTTATAGCAATCGTGAATAAATACTCATGTTTTTAGGTTTTGGAAATGTCAACCACTACATTATTAGTAAATAGATTAAAATTTTTGGATATCAATATTTTATAATATTTTAATAATATACACTGATTTAGATTTCAATGTTTCCAATTACAAATTTAATGTTTATTACTTATTTATTTATTTTCTTAAATTTTATTAAAAATTTGAAGAACTTTTTTTATTGTCTGATTTAGATTTCAATGTTTCTAATTACAAATTTAATATTTATTGTTTATTTATTGTTTTTTTTTTAAATTTTATTAAAAAATTGAAAAACTTTCTTTATTGTCTATTATTATGCTTTCACCTTTTTTAAATATTTGTTTTTTTATTTCTTATTAAAGTTAAATACAAATTTTATTTTAAAGTTTATTTATTCCATTTTCTTATTGATATAATAATATTAATAATAATATATTTTTAAGGTCACTGCTAAGGTCATTATTGCAATTGTTTTTGATTAATAGTTTTTCAATTGATTAAATCTCACATTGTTGGATCATGTTGTCATTGATGCTAATGGTTTGATTGATTGATGTCAAGTGATTGATTGATGTCAAAGGATTGATTGATTGATGATTGATGTAATGTAATATGTATTTTCCTTGATGAGAATGCATAGAT